>JASCZW010018799.1:0-14793 GCA_034211315.2 Aedes japonicus | reverse complement strand
TCAATCAATTAAATGGTTTCAGTTGACTCTAACATTCACGGTCTTTAGCTATGAAATTTCGGCGCAGTTTCACAGTCATATGTTTGGAAAAGTTATTGGGGATCCTAAGGATCCAAGGTTCTCAAACTAAACATATAACTAAATTCTTATATTTTTTATCCAACCGCATCGCAATCTGCAAGCAGAATTTCTGCCATAATAATACTCTGTATACAAGGCGGATCGTTATGGGTAATCGACTATACATGTATCTGTACCAGATTTTAAAAAACGCGGGAAAAAAAAAGTCTCAACAGGGATCGAGTTACCTAGTTTCCCAGTTAAATAATTGTAGGTATATACTATAAATTCACAACGGAATTTTTTTTGAGTTTTTTTCAAGAGAAGGAGGTGCTACAGAAGAGCTCTAATTTGAACGCCAAAAATGAGTGGCGAGATAATTCTGAAATTCAACTAGCATTTTTCAACGTGTCCAATGCAAAATTTTTAATAATGCTCCATATAAAAATATTTCGCAGATCAGATTCTATGGGATCCAGCTGCGGTACATTTTGAAAAATATGAGGTAGTCTGGGTGAGTTTTTTTCTACACGTTTTTTAAGCTTGCGCCTTATGTAGTTTCCAGACACATCAATGCTTAATCTCTTCGAGATCTTTATATCATTAATACAATTGTAATATGCATCTTTACATAACCACTCGCGAACTATGTCACGCAAATTTCCGATGAGTAAAAAATCTTTTTGAAGTGCAGTTCCAATATCTTGTCAGCTTGATTTTCGTTAAATTTTGTAACAAGTTTTTTCTAATAATATCACATCTAAATTTTTAAACAACATGTTTGTTCATTTAAATCCTAAAAATATATGCGAATCCTCAAATAAAATTTAGTTTTAATTGTTATAGTGACGATATCTTCGAGTGGGTGATGTGCTTTCTTTTAGACTAAATTTCGGGAAAAATATAGTAACCAACCGAACTACTGACACTGTCATGGGGGTTGATGATCAGTTAAATTAATCATTTTCTACACGTATTGATTCATTTTGAAATGACTGCACCGAATCCATGTTGTGACATTTTCAACACAGCTGCGAAAATATGCTGGAAGTTGGATAGCAGGAATCAACATCACACCCTGTGTTCTCAAAGCTCTGTGCAACCAGTAACAGTGTCCTTGCGATAGTAGTGTGCCAGTGGTGCGACATTAACACCAAAATTGAAGAAAAATTAGCTGGCTGAGACATACGTATGATATGTACCTGCCAACTACCATTGTAGCACGGCAACTCAGTCCGAACCAGCAGTGAGCTCTCCTCGCTGTTAGACTTGATCAAGCTTCAATAACCAACTGATTATCCTAATCGTGCCATTGTATGGAGGGGCCAAAAGGGGTTGGGTGGATCGATAGGTAACATCACTTATACGGATCCCACAGGGATGTATAAACAATCTCCTCCAACAACAAGATTGAACAGTTGGTCAAAAAAGCAAGCCAACTAACAGGAGGATGCCCCAATGGGCGGGGAGAAGAGCCTGCCCTCTATTCTCAAACTGTTGAAGGCCGAGGAGCTGGCGCTCCCACTCTCCCATTCAGAGTGCATACAATCGGGACGTCCCGAGTGTCCTTCCATTCCCACGATTATTTTATATGCTGTTGTGTCTATCTCTATGAAAATGAAAATACTACAACTGATATCATGCGCTCTCATATCAGTGATCTTCATTCGTCTGGTTGGTCCCGAATCCAAGAAATGCTGTGAGGTGAACGTTTACTCTTCGCCATATTCCACTATTCACATCGTTGAAGGGGTTGATTTTATAAAAAGCAATCCATTTTTATTTTTGCTGATCTAATAGTACTTATCATGTTCATGAAGGTTCAGGAGTTGCTCCTGAAACAGGGAATTGATTGAAAGTAAGTTAAAGACAAATGGACATACAAAAACGATAATGTAATGTTCCAGGTTATCTGGAGTGAAATCAGTAAGACGATAACGTCATGGTATAATCATCATTGAGAGTTACTTGGCTTACAGTTGACGAAAATTGAACTGTTACGTCAGAAACTATTCAAATGACACACCGCGCTGCACGAATCAGATCAGCTCAGATTTGGGTAAATGTCCATTCCCAAACCGGAAATGAAAAATACTCTCGTAATACGTGCAAAAGCCTGCCATGGATTCCTTTGCAGCTTCTTGTATGCAAGGCACTAGATACTTCTAAATCATAAGAGAAGAAAGGATCAAAACAATAATTGGACAAATAAGACATAATAATTAAAAGTATATATAAACTATTAGCTAAAAATTATAAAATTATTTTAATGTTAATATGTCAATCACGAAAGCACAAGTAACGATAAAAATGGTGGTGATGATGATAAAGATGAATGGTAATGGTAATGAATAAACAATGTCACATAAGATAATATATATAGTGAAGGGATATTATAATATGAACCCGAAAATTACATGTGTGTCGACTGTTGTTTTGTTGCGATTGAAGACAAACTTGCGCATCCATTATGAACCAGAAAACTTAAACAATATATGGCAGCCATGAAAAAAAAATGAATTTTAAATGTTTTTTACAATGATGACCTGGAAGACCTGAAAGATATGAGAACGAAAAGTAATGATATGATTTACAGGGCACACCCCTCACTTCGCTATTGTCGGAATGACAACATTGCCAGGCTACGCCAACCAGCGTCTCCATGTTTCAGCTGGCAGTCTTTTGTGATCATATGACTCGTGGAGGCGTGAGGTAGGAACTTGTGAGGACCAGAGGTCGGTCGCACCTCCTTCGAAGTTGTCAACTCACCATTTGAAGCCAATTATTTTCGAAACATACGTGCTGAAAAAAGTGAAACATGATGAAATTTCTATCGAAACATAGAGTAAACACATACATTAACTTACCAAAGCTCCACATTGAAATAAAGTTAAGTAAATCAAATCTATTCATTTTTATTAACATCACAAAATAACATAATATCTCTTTGTGTTTGTGGTACGTACCCAAGTAACTTCAAAGTGTTTCAAAATAAGTGATCATTATTACAAGTAAACAACATTCAACTGGATTCGTGTGAAAAACTAAATAACAATGTGGCAATCGAATTATGTTGTATAACATGAGCTGTCGTTGGTTGTCAGAGTTCAGTATGACGTGAAAAGGTCTCTGGAATCGGTTTTCAAACTGCAAAAATCCCATTTATTATCTTAGATGCATAATTTCAAACGTATTTAATACATTTTATGCTTCTACTCAAACACTCATTCGATAGTTAATGATTGAAATAAGAACTTACGTTTAAAATTCACCAATATTTGTATTGGATGGCTAATTATGCCCCAGACTCCCTTAACCTTTAAAAAGGATTCTTATTTTGAGGCTTTATGCTTTTTTTTAAGATGTGAATATTGTAGAGAATAATTGAATGGATGTACTGTAATCCACAAAGAAAAATTAAAATTACTGGCAACCATGACCGTTTTCTTCATGATGCACCAATACTATCATATGAGAGCAAAAAAGTGTTTGCACTACTACATGCATGTTGAATACTAAGGATTCACGGGAGTTTCACCTTAATCACTCTCGTGAAATAAAAGCAGCATCAGGTAGAAGAATGTTGGTAGAACTAACATGAAGTAGCTGTATATAGTAGTATTCACTTGGTTCGTGAGAGATCAACGTTATAAGTCATTGTTTACAAATGGCTTTTGGGCCCTAATCATAAATTACTCGAGTATTGTTCACTATAGGAGTGTAAACAAACCAACGATTTTCGATTCCCAATACTAGAGGCGTGCTAGCAGCTTGCGAGGAGCGTATCAATTTACTTTTAGTCAGCCTTTAGTTTCTATCTTTGCCATTGTGGGTTGGTCGAAAGATGTCAGATAAAATCTGACTTACACGCGTTTATCTCCAGAAATAAGGCATTAATAACGTTCAAATGCTCGATTTTTCTTATATCTAGAGTGGTCGAAAAAGTTCAGCTCCAAGTTTATTCTTGCATCCGGTTATGTGTAAAACAAAAGATGCGTTATAACTCGTGTTTTGAGATGAGAAACCACATCTAAATAGCTTGTTATTAAATAGATGGGATTATGTTTCCACTGAATACAACTTATTTCGCATCCACTTATTTGGTCGTTTATTATCGTGACAGCTCGTCCTGTTTTTATTTTTCCAAAAGTTTGAGCTTTCCAATTTCACTCGTTTGTGTGGTTTCCCATGTTTCCTTTTTTTGCACAGTCGAACTTATTCGGGCAGTGTTTTACCTGGAACCTGCAGATATAAAAGCGTCAATTTTCACAATCCTGTTCAAATCTCCTGAAACGGGGGACAATGGTTTTCGCCTGTCGCGCTTCCTAGTAAATTCAAATAAATAAATAAACACATTAAAACAAGCGAATGTAGTTCCAAGCGTTGCATATTTTCCATTTTCCAACGAGCAAACACAACACTTGAAGCTGTGGGTACAAATCCTCTTTATAACAGGTGGTCGTTCATTCATTCAACGGTAGATAAATGCAGTTCGCAGTCGAAAGCCGTCGCCGCCGCCATGACTTTGATCGCATAAATTAGACCGAAATGGAGAAAACGCTGTACTTCATCACCATCACAGGTCGAATTAATTCCAGTGTTCACATACGTACATGACAATTGTTTTGCCGTTGTTTGCTTATTCAAACACCCACAGAGAACGCAAAGACCGAAAGTTTCAATCTCCGATGTCACCGCTGTTGTCAGCCGGTTTGTTTGTAATAAACTAGAGTGACTAATTTGCCTAAGCTCGAAGCTGTTGAATTTTGATTGCATCGGACCACTGTGGCTTGCTGTCCGTTTGTTAGCCGAACAATGGCGGCCAATCCGCCATTAATGGAAAAAGTTTTCCCTGGGCGCGATTTACTGGACCAGGAGAAAACTATTCTTTTCCAATATTTACCAATTAAAATAATCCTTTGCGCAGAAAAACAACTTTCGAAAAATGACGACTTTGCCAGACTGGAAGAGAAAGTTGTGCCTTCCTTATTATAGTCCTAGTTTAAGTATGGCACGACCGAGGCAAACAAAGGCAGAAAAAGAGTTAATTAAACCCAGGCAAGTCGTCCGTTAATTAACACGCCAAACGGGCACGGTGGTCTATGCAAGGGAAAAGCTATTAACTGAATTTCTTTGGCCGGGATCAGCCGAAGATGTTCCTGTATTTAAACAAAGTCTGATTACCCCTATTCTGGAACAGTCGAACGAAGCAACCGGGGTGACAACGCGGCAAGTGCAAAATCAACACAACCAAGCAACCATCAAGTTCGCGTTGGCTGTGTTCGCGTCAGGCAAAACGTGACAGAGTAAACAGAGAACCCTTCGGTCGGTGACACTTATTCCGATCCGATTGGGACATCTGTTTTTCTTGTTCTTCAACGATGCTGCTGCTGCCGCCAGAAAGCTGATAAAATTGAGTTTGATTAGCAGTTTAGTACCGCTTTTGTTTCCCCCGAATGGCGTTGCCTGCCACGTCCAAACTGGTGCGATAAGGAACAGTGGTCGTGTCGGCAGATCGTAAATCGAGCGAAAGAAATAAACAAACCGTGATTTGCGTCGCGAGTGAGGGAAACAGTGCGATGTGGGAGGCGAAGTGGGAGCCGTTTGTTTGTAAATTCTTCCTACCATCGTACCTTCGATAGCTCAGTTGGTAGAGCGGTGGACTGTAGATGAGCAATTCGCTAACAAATAGTAATCCATAGGTCGCTGGTTCAAATCCGGCTCGAAGGATACCGTAACTCTTTTTTAGTGTGAAAATTCCATTTTTAATTCTACAGTCAAATCAAATCCGTTCGAATCCAATTGCGGAGCACCACAGCAGTCAGATCTCCGCACTAACATATTTCCCATCATGCTAACCATCGGAAAACGAGGCACTAATCCCCACCTTCGGCAGAACGACCGTTCGAAACTCATTAAAATTCTGCACTAATGCGGCTTCCACTTCGACTGCACTTCAACCTGGGCCACCGGGGATCCAAGCATCCACCGGTAAAATCGACCTGGCAGCCACTCACAATTGCCACTACCTTAATAGAGAACTAAAATACAGTTAAAATTTCATTAGGGCATCCTTTCTCCGTATGTTCCGGGGCTTAGCCACAACAAACCAGTAGCCGAGGCAGCGAGCCGAGCCATTTCCACTCTCTGACAAAACTGTCATGATTCAATTCATTAAAAATAATTGAACAATTCCATTCCGGCTGCATTGCATTGTGTGAGTGTGGTGCTTTGTGCTTTGTGCTATCTCCCTATCTCTTTCTATCTCTCCCCGAGTCTATTAGTTAGTCCGATTCCGACGAGATCCGATCTTCATTTTCACCAACAAACCAACCAACCAACTAAATAACCCCAATGCCTTCTGTCGGAACACGGTCGGTTGAAACGATTATCCTTCCTGCAATCGGCTATCAAAGGAAGAAGAAGAAGGGGTGGCACCGGCAGCTGCCAGAAGTGATGATAAAATAATATTGTTAAGTTTAAATGAATTTATCTTCATCACCGCCATCATCACGAGAACTTCCAGCATCTAATCTCTCTAAACATGACGACGTGTCGCATGCCAGTATAAGTGTGAGAATCGCAACTGCACGCGCCGCGCTATCCTCCGGCTGTGTATAGTTCCGGTAGGAGCCCTAAAATTAGCATATTCAACTCACGTGTCTGGACGGATGGCTTCTTAGGTGGTAAAGTGCCACATCCCGGTTGGGAGGTTGGGATAAGATAATGGGGTGTGTAACTGATAGATTAAGTTTTCAGCAGGGCGTAGAGTGTTGTCATCAGGAATGGAATTGACAGTACAGTCGGTTCGCCTACTGAGCATTTGATTAGAATTATGGAAAATGAGTCTCGAGTGGTTGGGACCCAGAGAATCTCCGTTCTTTCTTTGAACAATTTTTAGTGTTTGGATAGAGGAATCCAACTTGAAAAAAGAAGAAGGCATCGAGTGGTGATAAATCTGACAGCTTCCATGTTAAAGTATTCACGAATATTTTAAAATGCTTCTAGAAAATTTAAATGAAATTTTACTTAAAAGCGGTTTGTTGTATAATGTAGGAAAAATCGAAAACTGCACAATAAGGAGTGTATGGAATATAAGCTATCCACATACATTTGCGTTGTACGCATGTATTTGTGATGGTTTTTTTATGCTCTGAACACCAAGCTGAATACTGCATGCTGTGCGTTTGACTGTCAGCTTTCTTTTGTTTACTTGTTTGTGCGGTTCAAATTCTGCGTTTTCAAAATGTCACGTATTGAAAAGGAAGTGAAAATTAAGGTTCTGGACACATGGCTAAGTGAGAAGGGTATTACTATGCGAAAATTGGCGAAGCGGTTTGGAATCATCATGCGAGTGTTAAAACCATCATTAATAAGTTTGGGGAACACTATTCTTTGGATGAGCTACCAGGAAGAGGCAGAAAACCCGGTTCTTCCAACCCGAAACTGGATCAGAAAGTGGTATCTCTAATCATGAAGAACAAATCAATGTAAATACGTGATTTGGCCAAAAAATCAGGAACGAGTGTCGGAATGATCCAGCGTATCAAGAGGCGAAACCACCTGAAGACCTACAAGAAGCAGAAAATCTCGAAACAAAGTGCAGAACAGAAGAAGCGAGCAGCAACAAGGGCTCGGAAATTGTATTCGCGTCTTTTGCAGCGTCCGGATGCATGCGTTTTGATGGACGATGAGACCTATGTAAAGGAGAACTCAAAAACCCTTCCAGGTCCACAATACTTTACTGCCGTCGTTGGGGAGGATGTGAGCGATGCGGACAGGTCGATTCAAGTGGAGAAATTCGGTCGAAAGGTACTGGTATGGCAAGCAATATGTTCCTGTGGTTTGAAGTCAACCATTTTTTACACTACCGGAACTATAAATGCGGAAATCTATCGATCTGAGTGTCTCCAGAAGAGATTGTTGCCTTTATATAAGAAGCATAGTACACCTCCACTGTTTTTGGCCGGATTTAGCGTCGGCTCACTATGCCAAAACCACTCTCAATTGGCTTGCGGAAAAGGGTATAGATTTCGTTGAGAAAAATATCAATCCACCAAATTGCCCTCAGCTTCGACCCATCGAACGTTACTGGGCAATCGTGAAGAGGGTCTTCAAGAAGACTGGTAAGGCAGCTGGGAACATGCAGGAGTTCAAAAAAATTTGGGCTCAAGCGTCCAAAAAATGCGATGCAACACTTGTACGGAACTTGATGAAGAGCATTCGATCCAAAGTTCGACAGTTCGTGAAGGAATAACTTAAATTTCATCCGGTCTTCATTATGTTCAAGTTTAACCTCGTACAATAAAGGATCAATTTTTTGTATGAATAAAATATCGGTTTTCAACATAATTTGAAAAAAAGTTTGTGGATAGCTTATTTTCGATACACTCCTTAGGAACATTACTTTAATTTTATTTTTGTTATTCTGAAAATGTCTTTATTCGGTAGTTTTGAATTTTTCTTACATCATACAACAAACCGCTTTTAATTAGAATTTCATTTGAATTTTCTAGAAGCATTTTAAAACTTTCGTCCTATACTTTAACAAGGGAGCTGTCAGATTTATCAACACTCGATGTCTTCTTCTTTTTTCAACCTGGATTCGTCCATAGGCATACACCAGCGGTTGGATAGCCATAAAGAAAATGGATATATTGTCGGCGTAGCACTAAGTTGGAATTCGGTGGTTGGACTTCCGAACCGAACTTTTCTTCCGAAGTAGTTATCTGTCAAACTGCTTGTCATTACTATGTCATGTGGTTCATCGTCGTTGATTATGCCAACGGTTACAAATGTAAATAACAAAGTCTCAAGTTTTGAATCGAGCAGTTCTTTGAAGCCTCAAATACTTGCTCTGGCACTTGACAAACATTAATTTTTGTTTACCGTTTTTTCTTCGTAAAGCAAGAAGTATCTTTATTTTGAAAACAGTATTATTTTGATAAGATGACTGTTTATAGAAACTTAATGGCAAATGTAATTATTCAAAATGTACATCAGCGACAGGCGAATTCAAACACTGTTTATCATGCCTTGTATGCACAGAAAAAAATAATTAATTTTAACAAGCGCGTAAAATTTCCCCTGGTGTAATTCTAAACCAAAGGAGCGTAAACAACGATATTGCTTGCAACTTTTCATACAACAGGCTTGATTTAGGCGTTATCTGGCTTAAGTTTATAAGAAATATCCCAATATTTTCTGTCAAATCTAGCATTCCCTTTATGTGCATTAGATAACGCAGAAAATTCAGTGTTTCTTTTTATCTGTGTGGCCACTACTATTTGTGAATATCGAAACAGGATATAGCCACAATATACGGGAAATCATTATCAACAATCTATAATTCGACAAAAAGTTTTCATAAGGGCCAATGTCGCAAACGTAAACAATGACTTTTTCCGCAAATTTCTCGAGAATGCTAACTTAATCATAGTGAATTATGATGATGATTGTACAGAACAGGAGTTCCCCTTTACAATAGAAGTGGTAGTTCACTTGAGCGAGTTAGCATTTTCAAGAAATTCGCAAAAGAAGCCATTGTTTACGTTTGCGACATTGGCCCTTATGAAAACTCCATGTCGAATTGGTTTATCAAGTATGAGAACGAGGGGCTTTTCCGACGAAAACAACGGAAACAGGTTTATATGAAATTTGGAACTGATATGCGGTTGTGGCTAGTGAATCTGTTATTTCTGGATGAAGCAAAACATAAGTTACAGGTACAATTCAGTGTCAGCATCAGCGTTTCTTCCGTTTGCGCCATCCTTCATGAAGCCGGACTATCGTGGAAGGTCATAGAACAACGAGCAATTCAAATCCGCGAAGAGGAGATAGTAAGATTCACACGAGGTTACTAGCCATCGCTTGGGACTTATTTAATCTAGTCTTTCTAGATGAAGTGGCATTTGATAACCGGGACATGCTACGTCGAAAAGGGTATGGTGTGATTGGACAGAAAGTAGTGTACAGAGGCGAGTTTTGCCGAAAACCGCGTGAATCCTTTTTATGCTTCCTTGGGGTTAAGGGAATCTTGGATAGCTTTTGGACTGAAGGCACTTTTAACAGGAGAAAGTTCTTTGAGTGCTGCCGCACTTTTGCTTTTCAACATCACCAGGTCCAAACCTATCCAGGATTCCACTCAGTCGGGATTATGGATGGTGCAAGGATTCACTGCGACGCAAACATTATAAAATACCTTCGATCACTAGGAATCATCCCCATATTCCTTCCGGCTTACTGTCCGTTCTTCAACCCCATTGAAGTAATATTTGGCAGGGTCAAGCAATACCTACGAAGGATTCATCGAGTTCGACCAGATGTGTGTGAAGCAATTAATCATTTCAGACTCTTTTCTTGCTACAAATTGTTCCAACACAGTGGTTATTTCCCTGGAGGAACATTTTTCCCGGACAAGGCACTTGAACATCATCCAAAAGAAATCAAGCTCAATATTATTCCAGAATAAATACTAGCGCCTTGGCTAACTTATCTTCACGGCATTCGTCGAAGTAGCCTAATAAGTCTCATTAAACGCATTCGATTAGTAAATTAAAAAATACTCAATGAATAAAAACCAATTAACATAATTAACCAAATGAATTAACATTTATTTTCCAAGAAATTGAATTTGAATGTATGCACCTTGGTTTTTGGTGATTTTTATCTCTACAAAATATACAAAATGTAAAAAAGGTCGAAAATTATGCATGATCAATATCCAAACAATCGGTTACTTTGTCGGCTAGTCCTCGACTCAGCTCAGATTCCTCCGGGCGAACTGCATTTTCCATCGCTATAAACAACTCTGCTCCAGTTGATCCACGAGCTGTCAATAAGTTGACTTTTTGCAAAACGTTTTGCATAATAGCAAGGGCACGATTCATGTCGTCTCTCATTTCCAAGACTTCTCGCATCCAACTGCGTTTACGGTATGAGCAACGGCTAATCCTCTGTGAACTGCTTCCAATCTCGCTGGTTCAGATACTGCAGTCCACCGAAAACACTTCGACAGCTCTAGTGGAGGCGTTTCCTCTGTCTTCAACGTTTCATGCTTATGGGCCGACGACGAATGTATAAAATTTGCCCAAAGAAGCCACGAGCTTTGGTGACCCTCCAGATGTGGATGTGTATCTCGAAGGGCTTGAGCTACTGCGGTATCATCGCGAACTGAATACGCTCCAGCACGATCTGGAGTTGCTGGTGCAATCAGCTGACGTAGCACGAGCTGGTGTTGGGTAGCCGTCTCATCGTTGGTCGAATACGCATATACGTGGACTTTGATATCCTTTCCTCTCCACGTTGCAAGCACTCGGGAAGTAATTTCTGAAGTATTATACGTCTTTTTTTTTTTGACTGGTCGTGTAATAAAGCGTTCGATATCGTCTTTATCCGGAAATTGTTTCTTTGGCCATTTTGGAATCTCACCGTCAAACACAATCTGTCGTTGAATCTGGGATTTCGACACATTCCAAATACAATCCAAGATGTCCTTTAAGGAATCGCCTACTACGCTTTGTTTGCAAAACTTCCGTGGCCAGGGATGCCAGATATTTTTTCAAATGTCTGTGATAAAAATTTGAAATGTCTGGGAATGCCTATAAAAGTCTGTAAATTTTTTCAAAGAAAATTAGACTTCTTTCAACGAAAAGAAGTAATAAGAGAGCAAGTTATGTCATTATCACTATTTGTGTGATTATGTAAACATGCCTGCATCTATTTGTTGGATTGTATGCAACCTTACACTATTGTTTCATATTTTTAAAATGACACTGAAACTTGAAGCATTCGCATAGATGACACAATTTTCTATAGTTTTTTTTCCCTGTAACGCTCTTTCCAGTTTTTTATTCAACTATAACCATTGATGGTGTGTACCATCATCACTCATGATCATCATTATCATTATGCTCATAGGAATGATTTTTGTATTAACTGCTTCTTCGGTTAGTCAGTGATTATCTCTTAAATTTAAGGGAAACTCTCTCCTGATCTTCTGCAAGGCTCTTTGCTTTATTCTGGGAAGTTTCCTCCTGAACTTCAGGAAAAAAATTTCATGAACTTCTTGGCAGTCACTCCATATTTTCTTCGAAATTCACATTTAAGAACCCAACCTTACCTTCCAGAAACATTTGGTAATTTTTTTTCCTGGACATAGTTACTTTATAAACTTCTGATAAGTCCCATCCTGAACTAAAAAGGAAAATTTCTACAAAACTTTGAGAAAGAACTCTTCAAATCTTCTTAAGTTGCTAGAAGTTTCTTTCTGAACTTCTGAGAATTCTTGTCTGAACTGCCGAATAAATCTCTTCTGAACTTCAGAGAGTACTGTTCTGAACTACGAGGAACTTTGTTGCTGAATTTCTGAGAAATTCCTGCTTGAACTACTAGAAAGATCCCGCTATACTTCTGGAAAGTTTCTTTCTGATTTTATCAAAAGAATCTACCATAACTTCCGAGATTTTGTGAACATAGAGCATTTCTCATTCTTAAATGCTAGAATGTTAGATTCCGAACTTTAAGGAAGCTCTCTAGCACTTCTGGGTGGTTCCAACTGAACTTTTGGTCTCTTCGCAACTTCTGAGAAGTCCTTTTGTGAACTTCTGAGGAGTTCTTCACTTATTTTTTGAAAAATTCCTTCTTGACCCTACAGGAAGTGCCCTCTCTGGTAGGTTTCTTCCTGCAACTCGGGAAAGTTTTCCCCTGGGCTTATTCTTTCCGAACTTCTGATTTGTCCCATCCGGCACTGTGAGGAAAATTTTATTCAAAATTTTTTAGGAAAATTCCCTTAAATTTGTTCTTGAAGTTTCTTCCTGGACTTCTGAAAAGTCCTCTTCTGAACTTTTGGGAAGTTTTCTCCAGAACTTTGGGGAAGTTTGATCCGGAACTATTGGAAAATTCGTGCTCAAATTAGAAAAAAGTACCCCCAATGCTCCTGGGAAGTTTCAATCTTTTCTCCCTAAAGAATTTTGAGAAATCTTTATTCTGAAATGCAGAATGTTTTCCTCTGAGCATTGGAAAAGCTGCCAAGCACTTTTAGAAAGTTCTAACTAACATTTCGAGAAGTTTCTTCTGAAACTTCTGGGAAGTTATTTCCTTAACTTGAGAGAAGTTCTTTCCTCAACTTCTATGACGCATCGTCCTGAGGGGTTTTTTTTCAGATTTTTTGAGAAATTATAGGTGCCCTTCTTGGTTAGCTCCCGTCTGAAATTTGGGGAAGTTTTTTTTCTGAACTTCTGGGAAGTTCAATCTTGAATTTCTGGGAAGAACTCCAAAACCTCTGAAAAATTCCAAACTTCAGAGAAGTCCTCTCCCCTCCACTTCTTACTGAAGCTCTGATTCTTGGAGAAGTTCTGCCTTGAAATTCTGGTAAGTATGATCTTGAACTTCGGTAATGAATTTTTAAAGGTTCTTCTTGCATGAACTGCTTGCTCCCAATACTTCTGAGAAGTTTCTACGTGACCAGGCTGGGTCAAAATTCAAATTCCAGTTCCCTTTACAATTTTGGGAGCCTTTAAAGTTCTCTAATAACTGTGCAAAATTTTAGCTCGATCGGTGAAACTATATTTTTGCGCACGAGGTTTTAATTTTACATAGGATTTTATATGGGAAAACTTACTTTTACATAAAATAATCTGGCGAGGTGACCCGTTGCCATCTAAAAATAAGCAAACCCAATTTTCTTCTTGGAAATTTTTCAAGGAAACTTTTCCTCTAAGATTGCAAAGCAATCCGGCGATTGTGGAAAAAGTTATTCAGCTAAAATTGATTACAATCCAAACGAACGGCTCATTGAACTGTTTTTCCTAACAACACTGCCACCTGTAGCATGGCCTGTAGCCTGCTGCTGTTGGCGCGAAGCAAACACGTTGTTGTGGGGTGTTTACTCGGCATAGGGTGAGTGGATTGCAAAACAGATTTGAATATTGTCTCAACTTCTCTTAGGATGGCTTCAGATTTCGAGAGGAAATAGTGATTGCGTGCCTTCCTGAGTAAGTTGCGAAGATGTCACAATTTAGAGGTCCACCACGGTTTGTTGAAAGTTGAGTCAACCGCACGTCTTTTGCGCGGTACAAAAATGCTGAAAATTTCGAAGAGCTGTCGTAAAATGCTGCAGATGTTTCATCGATCGTTACGGTCCTCGCGAGAAAGCTTCAATCCTCTCCAAACGGTATATTCAACTGATCGAAATCACACCTGTTAAAATCGTACCCAAAACTGTCAACGTCATCGAGCGAGGTCGAATAACGTCGCCCACGTCTAATAGTAAAACGAACGGTGCATGATGGTTGTCAATTGGTAAAAGTGGTGCAGGAGGCTCAACTAGATCTAGAGGTTCTGGCAAACTTACAAAAACTAGGGCAAGGATTCTCCTGTTGATGTTCTCGAAGTGATTAACTTTAAGATTCTATACGCATGATATCGGCTTCACCTCATGCCGAGTAAATGCCCCACAACAACGTGGTTGCTTCGCGTCGATAGCATCAGGCTACAGGCCATGCTGCAGGTGGCAGTGTTGTTAGGAAAAACAGTTCATTGAGCCGTTCGTTTGGATTGTAATCAATTTTAGCTGAATAACTTTTTCCACAATTGTCGGATCCCTTTGTAATCTTCGAAGAAAAGTTTCCTTGAAAAATTTCCAAGAGGAAAATTGCGTTCGCTTTATTTTTAGATGGCAACGGGTCACCTCGCCAGATTATTTTATGTAAAAGTAAGTTTTCCCATATAAAA
>JASCZW010018798.1:0-14809 GCA_034211315.2 Aedes japonicus | reverse complement strand
GTTTTTCTTTGAAAATAATACTGACAATCATTTTCAGCCTGAAGACGACGTTGAACAATACGCTTCTGGCTTCTCGAAAACGAAGCTTCCGATGCTTATTATCAAGGCACCGCACTATGAGGAAGGAGCTGCGTACATCCAGTTAAACTGGCGTGTATTTTCGGTAGGATGTGATATTACTCGAGACATTTTTACTGTTGGTGCAAACATACTATGCATTCAAATTGAAGTTTGAGCCGTCTCTTGCAATTATTTTCAATTTTTCACTGGAGCTGTTTAGGCCGTGGAAAATGTGACCATAACCGTAAATAACTTAATCTTTGAGCTTAGCTATGCAAGATACTGAAATATCGTTACAAATTTTGGAAGAAACCTCAAGAATAGAATAAACAAGCCAAAAATAATATATGTTATTAATAATCCTAACTTGAAATGGAAACCAGAGAGCTGATTTTTCAGTAAATTTTTATGTTTTTGCTGAATTCTACCAGCAAAGTGCCGCAAAGCACGGAACAGCCAAAATTGCAGAATTTTCAGCAAAAATCAGCTGTATACTGAAAGTTCAGCAAACTTCTGTCAAGCAAGATGACATGTCGCATTGCTGAAAGTCAGTAATTTTATATTGCTGAAATGATTACGGAAAATTCAGCTCTGCAAAATTCAGCAAAATTTTGCTGATTTTCAACGAAAAAAAATTAGTTGTGACATATCGATCACATCAACACATGGGCCAAGACCAACGGTTTTACTTCCCTTCCTAGGAAACGGTGATCAGAGATTTTCCGCCTCCAGAAAATCCGAATGATGCCGACAGGAATTAATACCAGACCTAAGACCTGTCCACGTTAAATTTCGAACACATTTCTTTCAGTGTAGTTTTTAATTATTTCAACGGATCGCTGACATGTTTTACTTGTATGACAGCTGAAACTCTCCACTTTATTTCGTGGTATTCTTGTAACATTCAGTAAAATGGTGTCTAATCAAGTGGAAGTGCGCGAACGCATTTTGTACGAACGGCAGTAAAATCCGAATTTATCGGTACGCGATCTTGCCAAGAAACTAAAACTACGGAAAAGTACCGTGTTTTGTGTTTGCAAATCATTTGCCCAGCGCTTGACTGTAGATCGGAAGGATGGAAGTGGAACAAATCTAAAGTATGCTCCCTACAAATGGACAAGAAGGGATGCAAACAATCGCAATCTTTCTGTGCGAAATGTGGCTCAGCAAAGTTGGGAAGTCAAAATCACATGTAGCAAAAGTGAAGCAGAGGCAAGGACTGACAGCGTACAAAGTGAAAAAGGTGCTCGAACGTGATGACAAGCAAAATTTCACTGAAAAAGTCGTTCTGAGGAGCATATTCAAATTCATTGAGCAGGATATCTGTGGTTTCTTAATACTGAGATTCCATGTACCTCTGCTCAAATTCGAAAACTCATTCTAGAAAGCTCACGTTCATAGTCGACCGACACTCCAAACACAACAGCCATACATTTCAACTAATAGAATAGAGCAACAATCCGATATGGCTGGAAGTGATAGCAATCAACTCAACTAGGCAATAATTTACAAGACAATTGCATCAACTGATAAGACATTCGATGCGCGGTCGGGACGGTCGGGAAGGAGCCATATCTTGTTCTTGGAAAGTGTCAAGAGGTTCTTTGTGCTCAGGAAAGTGTAATGCTGGTAGTTTACCCAAACAGGTCGCTTTCAAGTGTCGCGCACTCGACTGTTCGTGGCTAATTGAATTCAGTATTGGTATTCGTGTCCGTGCGCTCGCTAGTTCGTAAATTCTGTTCGAACGCCAAGTGGTACAAATTTATTGGGAAAATATTTGCATTTCTGCTGGTGTTTGCTGCGTGCGGAGGAAAATGATTCATGAAGATAGTTTTGATTGATCGAATTCAGACGAGTAAAGTTTTACTGTAGAAAAAAACATCTCTCGTTTCTATTGTGTAAGTGCCAGACGGTGAAAAGGAATCAAGATGAAGAACGCCGGAAACAATATGCATTACTTTACCGATTCCTCGGATGATGATGACGAACAAACTATGATGATCAAAAGTAAGTTACCCCTATATTCCACCACCGACAGTTAATAAGATACACTATAACACTCGCCATAAACTGGAATGGTTCATAAATCAAGACATCATCTACGCATTCGTTTATACGATGGTAGTTCGAAAGTGTTTCCTTTAAAAGCGATCAGTACTCGCTCAGCCCGGAATGTGCTCCACAGTGGCCGGAGGAAAAAGAAGCACGGAAAAAAAACTTGATGGAAATTGACTCAATTGAATATTCAATCAAGAGAAAGAAATTTTCTCCCATCCAATAATGGCACCTCCACATTATAGATTCCAAGAGTCGTTTCTTTAACTTATTCTTATTGTATCCTACCACTTGTGCCCAGGCTTCCGACCCGACCCTTCGTCATCGTCGTCGTCATCTTCGCTGGCTATCAACTTGCTTTGCCAATGTTCCGGAATCATGATGTTCAGTAGCCCGCCCTTGAGGCTGCCAGGCAGCAGGAATATTTATTCAGATTTATGAAAATTCAATCATGTTTGGTGAAAAAAAAATCTCACTTCCAATTATGCTCATCGTTCCGGAGAGTTTGATTCATTCCGATGATATTTTTTCGCTAAGGGGTGATTCATCCCTCATTTTGTACACATTTTCTTACACTTGGAAAATTGTTTTTTAGATAGAGGCAACAGGTTCGGGAGATTTCAAACATTCTTCGAACAAATCCCGAATATGTTATCTTCTGAAAGCTACACCGAGCCGAAGGTAACGACGAGCAATTGCTTTTTTAAAGTGCAAAAAAGAAGTGGACAAACATTGTTATCAGTTCTGTATTGACGTAAAACAAGATATTCAGCTTTCCCGCAACTGGCAAACATTGATTCGCTGTCATCAGGCAAAATCGTCAATGAATTGTAAGATTGACGTATTCCAGTCAACATTCCTTCCCTAACTCATAATGGCTTAACGCAGTAATCGATTCCTCCTTGCATAACTAGAAGGAAAACCTTCAATCAACCACTAATTCGATCCATCTAACTTGGAACACGTCAACGCCTTCGCCTCCGCCTCCATCCCACCGACCCAAACAACTAAAGACAACTGGAGCAAACTGAGGGCCATGCGGGCAAGATGGCGAGTCTTTCAAACTGTTGATTTTACCCCTTCATTATTCATGCATGATCAAAGTCCGACGCTTGGACCGACAGTTTCGATCTCGGGAAATCTTCCTCCGCACCGCTGAAACAAGATTATTCCATCAATTACACCTTATCGTTTGTGTCCTACCGGGAGCAGGTCCGGACATGCTTGTCGGGAGCCTAGATTGCATTATTGCCATCGCAACTCGTCCCAAAGTATTTGCATACATTACACAATCAGCTCTAACACTGCTGTCGGTGCTGCTGCCGTCTCGGCCTTGATGGTCTTCCCTTTCCAACCAACATTTGCGCGTTACTGGTCCTGTTGCTTTTGCTGGGCTTGGTGGCCTGAAGGAATGGCCTGGACGGTGGACCGAAAGGGAAAGTTTTGGGAGAATTTGATTGCTTGACTGATCTCGGGTATGTTGTCTAGAATGTTCGCCACTGCTCAACGAGATTGCAATATTGCGATGGGTTTGTATTTTCGTGTACATATGTATGTGTGTACAAGACACTATCTTTTTCTTTTCCTACTCCCAGTGGGAAAATGATAGGTTAAAGATATTTGAACACTTACAGTATGCAAAAAACAGTTTATCCACCGCCAGTGAAAAAATTAGATATCTTCCAAAAAACCCACCAGAAAATTAAAACACGGTAAATTGTTCAGTTTCTAATTATTTATGCAAAAACAAAGCCAATTGATGTGAGTTCAGAATAATGTCATGATGTTAAAAAAAAAGTTTAGAAATAGCGCAAATATGTATATCCATAGTTCAAATGCTTCGTGTGACCATCTTTGGCTTCAATAACTGCTCGACATCGTCGTGGCATCGACTCAACAAGCTTAGCAGTTGTTTCTGGAGTGGTTTTGTCCCATTCAGTTGAGATGGTAATCTACCTCAATTTCTGGATGCTTTTCGGTCGTCATCCTGGTACCTAATTTTCAAAATTGACCAGAGTACGATCGATCGGATTAAGGTCGGGAGACTGAGGCTGGCTACTCCATAAACTTGATACGCTTTTCCTTGAACCACTGCGAAACCAGCTTTGGGGTGTGCTTCGGATCTCCGTCTTGTTGGAACGTATATCTGCACCCCAACTTTAGCTTTTGTGCAGATGCTTGTAGTTTTCGCTTCAAAATGTCCAAATAAACCATCAATGAACTCAGGTTCTCCAACGCTGGATGTGGCAAATCAAAGTCATGCTCAGTTGGTTGAAAAATCAATGTTGGTAAAGTAACTCACCACCGCCATGCTTGACTGTAGATCGCAAACACTCCTTTTGCAGACTTTGCCTTGTTAACAAAATAGGCCTTTTTCAAATGTTTATTTTTATAGTTGGGGCAAACCAAAAAAAAATTCTTAACAGCATTTGAAAGGATTTTGATCATTGTAGATCATGTATAAAAACTGCAGAAAGTTTATTTTTTTTAAATTGAATAAAATACATTTGAAAAGGGCGTAATTTTATTTAAAAAAAAAAACGTTAATTTCTCGCTAACGGTAAGAGACGACATTGTTGGAAAATTTGAAATAAAAAAGTTAGAGCAACGAACTCTTTTTCTGGACACCGGAAGAAATGCTCTAATTCGATCATATCAAAAGGTACAGAAAAAATTATACCATAAAAGTTGCTTGAAATTATTTATTCTACAGGTTTTCTTGATAATATATGCCTTTATTTCAGCAAATTTAATTTAGATTTTCAATTTCTTCGAAAATAAGGACCACCCTAGTTTTCATTCACACCAAAAAAAAAACGCCTTGTTATTAGAAACAACTTTGTTGTAGACAGTTTTGCTCCAAAACTTCAAAGTTAGGCTGAAAATGTATCTTTCCAGTTAAATTCGCATTCTGGACCACTGTGCATTGGTCCATGAAATGTGGTCCTGGGCCCGCTTCAATCTTTGTTTTAATATTTTTATGCGAACAACCATGGCTTCTTAAGTGCTACTCTGCCATTAAGACCGTTCTTATGAAGACGATTGCGTACGGATTGTGATGTCAGTTGAATGGAAAACTCGCTTTCAATCTGTTTCGCAATTTTCGGTGCTGATAGTCCCCGGTCCAGCTTCGCCTTCTTCGCGATAGTTCTGTCAATTCGGCCAGTTGTCTTTGAAGGACGTCCCGAGCGCTTAGCTGGCGAGATCGATTCACGCTTTTTTGTACATCTGCACAATCCTAGCGACCGTATCTTTGTAAAGCTGGACATTATCAGCAATACCACGGTAGCTTTTGCCAGTTTTGTAATGTTTAATAATAAAATTTCGGATACTGATCGAAATTTTCGCTTTTTTGGGCATTTAATTCAACAAATAACTTTCAATTTTGAACACGAAACTGAAATTTTGAGTACGAAAACTTTAAGAGCAGCAAATGACAGCTTGACACAATATATACATTCAAGAAAGTTAAAGAATACACACAAAAACTTTATAAATCATACTTAAATCGTAGCATCCGTTTGGGGCTAGATAATCTTTTTTGGTGTAATTTTTTACCCTTTCTCATAATTCATAACATAAAATCTCAAGAAACAAACGCCGTATTTTCAATGACAATGTGATAAATAAACAGAAATTGATAAATCATGGAGGAACACTCATTAAATTGAACTGATTTTCACAAAAAAACATAACAAATGTAAATTGGTAAGGGGGGGGGGTATAAACTTTTTTGCATACTGTATAACTCTAGTTAACGAAACATGATGACTTCCCTTATGCACAGTTCGTATTCAAATATCTATAAAAGGCAAACACGAAATTATTGCAACACAGGTAATTTACTATAAAATCTCATATATTTATCAGTTGTAAGTTTGTACACAGAAAAATGTCCGAGCTCAGATCCGTGAACTGCAGTCATGAGTTCGAGAACAAGCAAAAATACACCGTAAACTGTACACGTAGTTATGAGCTAAATACCGTTTGCAGGGACAAATCCTGAAAACGTGAACTAGTTCGTTTTCGTTTTCGGGAACGCTTTTTTCTGTGCAGGGCAGTTCTATACACGTATTGAGCTCAGTTTACATAAAATGGATCCAATATTCCATAAGATCCATAAGTCGCATCTGGTAACTTTTTCTCGTATTTTATCCACACCCAACGCATGTTATTTGCAGTCTTTACTTTTTTCTTTACCTTCGTATTTCTGAATTCCCGCTTCATCATGGCCCAGTAAGTTTCGACTGGACGAAGTTCAGGGCAGTTCGGTGAGCTCAATGCTTTGGGAAAAAATGCACCGAAAGAGTCTCAAACCATCCGTGCACGCTTTTAAAGTAGTGGTATGGAGCTAAATCTGGGCAAAATAGTGGTTTTCCATTGTTCTGCTTCACAAATGGCAAAACAAATTTTTGGAGGCATTCCGTTTTGTAAATTTAACCATTGTTCTATCGCTAACTTAATGAAGGTAGAACGTCGTCGGATAACGCGCACTAAATTAACTTGAACACTCTTCTGGGTAGACTTAAAGAATAGGCTTAATAAGTCTTTATGTTGCACTACTTTACAGTAAATGCTCCAGTCTACCAGTTTGCCAGTCAAGGAGATTCCACCCCCCACCCTACCGTTCAAATGCCCTCCGCTCGTTTTCAATCTTGTATCTTTCAATTTCAAAGCCTGCCGTTATTCTATACGGAACTATCAATACACTTTCTCTTCATGTCTATTTGTTCTAGCAATAAAATTACTGTCCGCTCCTAGCGCTTTGCATGGAGATGAGAAATTATCTGCTTCTGCTAACTTCATCAAATATCGTTACTTCCGCGCTGGTTAGAATACAAAAAATAACAATCAAAAGAGTAAATGCTCGCTATAGTAGAACCAACGATAAACGATTACATACTCGTGTGCTTTTCAGAAATCTCTAACGTAATTTGTTATCGACCCTCTGGCCCTTTCATTTCATGTATCGTAATCTTTTAACAGATCTTAAATTGTCAAGATTGACAAAGAGAAACGGCAGTGTGATGTCTGTTTCCAACGTATATAAAATACAAGGTATTGAATTCGCTGCAATGTTTATTATGCAGCGTCTTCAGTTTTTTGCTTG
This sequence comes from Aedes japonicus, assembly GCA_034211315.2. Lineage (NCBI taxonomy): Eukaryota > Metazoa > Arthropoda > Insecta > Diptera > Culicidae > Aedes > Aedes japonicus. The sequence continues at coordinate 7,584 of JASCZW010018798.1, read as the reverse complement.
AATTTTTGTATGTAGGTATTAAGTAACTGTTGTACATTACATAAGTATACAAATTGATTGGAGGAATATGTTATTACTGAATACTTTTGAGTCAATTAGCGTTGATATTTGAGGTGAGCAATAATGATTGTTTCCCAATTTTGTGTATCACACTTATTCAGGATTTTTTTGTAATTAATATTACGAAAAAGCTAATTTTTTCAAAAAATAAATATTAAAATAAGAATTTAATTTTTATGATTATGATTATCGTTAGAACATATTGTTCAATTTCACTTTCAGCCTGGCAAAAATCAATGTTTAAAGAAGATACACAACGATGCGATTTCTCATAACAAACATGGATGTTATAACCATCTGGTTTCGCTCACATATGAGTAACTTTAACTCAAAAACGTTAAAACCGAACGTACCCTCGATTGAGTTTCATTGTCAGAACTCAATTTTTGAGTAATTCTGGTTTTTTAATTTTTTATTTTGAGTATGAAAACGAGTTACGGGCCCATTATTTTTCGAGCATTACTCGAAAAAACTTATACATTAAAGAACTAAAAAAAGATTTTTCATAATTTTCCATAATTCACAAACTGTTTTTTACCGGCGTATAGCCCATTATATAGCTGGCATGTGAAGACCAGAACAAATTTTTGCTATTTTGATCGAAAGTTATTTTAACATCTGCTCCAGTTTGAATGAAATGTCAATCTTCCTTGCGAAATAATCGATCGGAATATATTTTAGTGAGGTTCGTGGAAATCGGAAAACTTCAAATGACGTTTTTCAGAAAAACTGTCAACCCTGATTTTTTTTGTTCATTTTTTCATAAACTCTACGAGTGGACAAAGTTTCTGTAAGAATCTGAGACCAATCCTGTACGATAATTAAAACAATCCTGTTATTCTTAATTTGAGTTGAACTTACTGATAAATATGGAAACAAAAATTTATGAATATGAGGTTTTTTAAATTTCGCTTCCGCAAGAGATGCAATAAAAATCATTGAAGTCCTTTTGAAAAAAAAACACAATAGAATTTTACTTTATTCAACAACCAAAATAAAAACAGAAATTAATAGTCAATGGGCCAGCCTTCATCGGTTCCATGATAAAAATAACTGTGGGTGAAAAGAATATAAATACTAAATATGGAAACCAATTGAATGCAGAAATAGCTTTTCTCCATTGGATCAAATGGTCAATGGCTTAGGTCCCATCTGTAGACACTCAAGTAATAGACCGGCCAACGTGAGCCGATGTATCCAAAACAACTGTCAAATCGTATGGAAATGTTTGTTTTGGATACAACATGGCGGCACGTTGTCCGGTCTATTACTTGAATGTCTACACGCAAAAAAAGTCGCAGTAGAAACTATCATTTCGAGAGTTGAATTAAGCGCATTCACCAACAATTTTCAGCTGACTATAAATGCGTTTAATTTTACCATGCCTGCGATAAAATCAACCATGTTGCGGTTGATATCAATATGAGGTCTGTCAAATATACCAGAAACGTTGAAGGTTGAACGAGCGGAGGGCATTTGAACGGTAGTATCCGATCAGGCACAAACTTACATCTTTCAATTTCAAAGCCTGCCGTTCCCTATACGGATCTATCAAAACACTTTCTCTTCATGTCTATCCGTTCTAGCAATAAAATTACTGTCCCACTCCTAGCGCTTCGCATGGAGATGAGAAATTATCTGCTGCTGCAAAACTCATGTATGTTATTCTTTTTCTCTCACGGAAATATTACTATTTTTGTAAAAAGTGGATCCAATCAAAAATTGAGTTGATCCACTTTTAACGAAAATTGAGTAACATATCCGTGAGAGAAAAGAAATAGCATACAATTGTACTCAAAAATTGAGTAAAGTGAAGCGGAGTGTATGACATCTGGCAATATACTTTACCTTGTTTCCAAGGTACTTTGGTCTTTGTTTGCATAAAGAGGGAACGGCATGAGCATAACAAGATTATAGACATTAAAGTAATAGACCGGACAACTTGCCGCCATGTTGTATCCAAAACGAACATTTCCTCGCATTTCCCATACGATTTGACAGTTGTTTTGGATACATCAACTGTGCCAGACTCACGTTGTCCGGTCTATCACTTGAGTGTCTATAAACAAGATCTGTCAGCCCGTTTACATACGCGAGCAAATGCAAAATACGCCAAGGCAAAATTTTAGCGAACTTCTTCAGCAAGTACAAACTGATGGTTTTTTTAATAATGATTTCAAATCTTCAAAATGACAGAAATAGATTGATAATCAATCATGATTTATACATCGAATCATAAGCCTGATAGATAGCTTTCATTTTCGGTTTTGATATGTTTTCGAGGCGGATGGCCTTTGGTATGTTTGTTTTGATGTAATTCGCCAGTGATTTTAAAGTCCCATGATAGTACGAAGTGCCTCCCAGAAGTTGCCGTCTTCATAAAAATGGATAACGACGTGGTGTTTTGGCCGGATCTAGCGTCGGCCCACTACTCGAAGAGGGCACTGGAGGAAATGGAGCGGTTGGGTATTCCGGGAGTGCCCAAGCATGCCAACCCTCCCAACGTGCCCCAGCTGCCCCCATTCGAAAAGTTCTGGGCAAATTTGAATAGGCGATTGAACTGGAAAAATAACTGAAAAAAATGTCTACACGGCAGGGCATGGAGTTGCAGCCTATATGCAAAGTTCTGCAATTGCCTGGTCAATAAGTAAACTATTTAATGTAGTTGAAATATCTTTATCCGTAAAATCTCTTTTACATCCATCCGAAAATCGACGCTTTTTTTAATGCGAGCATGACGCGAACTAATTCTAGAAACATTGACCAGCTAGTTATTTTCTCTAGAATGAGGCTGTAATTTTAGAAAAAAATTACGTATTCAAATATTTCAATGAAATTTCAGCGAAGTATGTACGTATGTATGTATGTATTGATGTAAGTATGTAGTATGTGTGTGTACCTTTCAAATGCTTTCTTTGATGGGATGAAACATGGCAAAGATATTAACAAAACCATTTGCTTTGAAGGTGTCCCCAAACTTTTGTTCCATGACTTGAAAAACTATTTTATTGTATTGAAGCACATTGCAAGTTTTTCCATCATATTTTTCATTAATGGTGTTCACTTGGTATGGAATAAGGTTTCTGGTACCACTTTTATTTTAAAATTTGATCTACCCAATACTGAGAAAATCGGCCATAGTTATTTAGTGTATACTTTGAAAAAAGAGTTAAATTTATGTGAAATTTAAGAATGATGGTTTTAAATAATAAACTAGGCAATAAACCGTCTAGAAAAACATCTTTCAAATAAGGTATAAACATAAGTAATTGGACGTAGCGTGGCAGAGATAAGAACGAAAAACCAGTTGTATGTTTTTAATAGTGTTACTCCAAACTTTCGGCCGAGAGTGGCGTCTTGCACAATGCATCGAAGATCAATCGCAACATTGTTGTAATTTTGCACCTAGCAATATCAAGCCCAATAATAATTCGCAGAATACCATTATTTGTAGTAACTAGAAAATGAAAAAAAAAAATAGTAATTTCCATTTCATTCCAACTACTTTTATTGCTTATCTTGATAGACACGCGCCATTGAATTTGGAGTCCTTAGTAACCTTTCTCAAAGCCTTTTCCCACTTTTTAGTAACATCTTTCTCATTATTTGCCTCTGCTTTCGATTTCCCATGGCTTCGCTTCACAATGGCCACAATCTTTTAATAAGACGAAGTTCTGGGGTGTCAATGTTGACGTTGTTTCCTGCAAACCACTCTTGAGTTGCTTTTCCATAATGGCAAGACGCCAAATCAGGCCAAAACAACACAGAGCTCGTGCGCTTTTGGATGAATCGTAGTAGCCGTTTTTACAGACACAAGATTTTGCTCTTCAAACCACAACCAAACCATGAATTTTCTAGAGAACTTCGACAACTTTTTGACCTTGCAATGATCGTCAACAGCACACGTTGCAATGCGGTATAAAACTCAAGACCTGGAAGCTGCTTGAAGTCTGCTTTGACGTTTGTTTCATCGTCAGTGACGTTTGTTCACACCGTCAGTTTTTTGATTCCATTATTATCGAGATTGTCAGCCCTGGGCTGGTTCATCTCTCGTTCTAGTCACTCAAATACCTTTTTGGGTATTTTCGTAGCTTGTTCGTGGGTGAGATTCGAACTCGTGATTTTTGCGTGAGAGATATGGATGTTAACCACTTCTCCGGGGTCGCCCCTTCAGTCCAATTTTGTCAGCAATTTTTGTACAGCTTGAGTGCTCTTGTTTTCGACCTGTTTTCCTGCTTCTCGTCCCTATTTTGGGACTTTCATTACCTTGAACGACTTATATCCAGCCGCTTTTTTCTCTTTTTGAGCGTTTTGACATTTTTAGCCACGTCTCGGATGGAAAGGTTCGGGTTTTGCTTAATCAGCTGAAGACCTGCATCCCGCTCGGATTTGAAATTGTTGTTCTACGACAGATCTTGCTATCCGATTGAGAGTCAACCGATCCCGGAAGCGTTTCAAAACGCTAGTAACTGTTGAACGAAGGACACCGAGTGATTTTGCGATGTCATGATACAACATAGACAGATTTTCCCCACTTTTGTGCAACATTTTTTCACGCACTTGTTGACTCTTTTGACTCCATTTTCAATACAATGTTTTTGTGACACCAAACCGTGTGTCTGAACGTTCACACATACATTAAAATTGCGTTAGCGGTATTAGTGACACATTTATATTGACAAACAAAAAATCTGTGGCTTATAAACCATGGCTAGATTTTGATGTGCGCATACCTTAATCGAAATATTTTTATTAAAAATCATCATTGCAAACTACGCCAAATTTGAACCTCTAATCAGAAGATGACAACCTGCAATTTGCATAGTAAAAAAAATGGTTTTACAATAACAACATCCAAATTGATGCAATTCTTTAATGCTATTTGCTATAAATAATAGAAACTAGACGCTGCTTACATTAATGTAACATGAGACGTAATTCATCTATGCAAAAAGCCGGGAAACGTAAGCTAAGATTTCGTGTAAAATTATGTTCTATGAAACTGAGACATACGGGAAACGACAAAAGGTGGGTTTGATTGGATTTATTTTCTCATCTCTTTCAACTCATTCTTATGTGATAAAGAACACTTGCATGTGTCGATCTCAGGGGACCGAAATTTACATGACATTTTGGTAGTGTTTATACTAATCTTAAGCATTTCATAATCTCGATTATAACTAGTCATAAGAAAAAAAAATCAACAAATGGTCTACTCATAATGGCTGACAATAAACAAATACACACATTGTGTATTCAAACAGAAGCTACAAACAACGAAGAATTTTCGAGATGTATGGCACATCATTTCAAAGATCATAAACTGCTGAATTTAAATGCATATAGGGTAACGGGATCTAATGTTAGCCTAGCTCCTTTATTCGTCGTATGAACCAAATATGTCATTATTTCTTCGATAATCAACAAAATCATGTTACTATCAGCATGACCGATTTATTTCAAAGCAATTAAGACATAATTAATCAATTTATAGTAGTCCACTTCCGCGTAGTTTTTAGACACCATGACTTTACTGGTTAAGCTAAACAGATTATCTATACGATCTTCGAATGATCTAAACTTGCCGAAATTGAACCTATAATCCGAATAAAGCAGCCAAGATGTACAGAATATATTCACATGTCATAAACTTACAGGGCACATTGTTAAAATAATAATGATTTAACAAGCAAACGGTGGTCCCAATGTTAGGGACATATTTTTTTCTATGTTCCCAAATATGGCCTGTTGTGTGAAAAGCGTAGTAAAAATGTTGTTATTGGTAACATTTACAATACAAATGTCTGAGTTCCGATTGAATGTTGTTCATATGGCTTAATTTAACACAAATTAGAGGAACAAAATCTGTGTAGAGTGAATTATAATGTTTTTATTGTCGAATGACCGCTAAATCATATGCAAAAATCACTTAAGTGTTTCTTAGCAGTATAAGTATAGTTTGATTTGTGAAATTGTTTGTTGGGTAGAGCGAATACAGCTGGGAACGCCTTGAATCAGAAAATCAGGAGGAAACCCGTACGAAGATTGCATTTTATAAAGAATCAATCGAATGGGACGAACTTGAATCCATGATTAGACCCAATTTGGTACCCATGGACCGATATTACATCCATATTCCTCGAGAGCTTCTGACTTTATAAAACGAGTTGTGTAACTTTTCGTGATATATACTTCCAGATGGCTTATTCTACATATCTTAGGAAGTGTAAAGATAGTTAAATTTTGTTTCCAGCTCAAATACTTTATGAGTTACAATGCAAAATGTAATCGATTGTTGCATATTAGGCTGAGTCAAGGGACACATACCCTAATTGATTTAAAAAAAAAGGAAAATCACGGAAACTTCAAATATGCAATAACATATGAAGTTTCACTATCATTTTTATGAGCTTGAGTGAAAAAACTGAACATAGATAAATAAAAACGTTGCAATGTCACGGTAGAATGTGTGCGAAGCATTATAATCCATGAAGAAGAATTACATAATTACAACATATGTACTCAAAAACCTTAATTGTAACCTAACTTGCGATCATAATCTTGAAGCCCGATTCAAAGAAAATTTGGACGCGTTCAAGTGGTCATAGCTCAAGAATTAAACAACATACACGGTTGATCAAAACGTCAAACAAAAGCGTATTTATTCAGTTTTCAAACGATATATAATAAGTTATTATATTTTACCGTTTGAAATGAAATGTCGCACTTTACTTGTGATCGATGCCATCATGATCTGCATAGTCACTGGTGAACTTATTCCACTTTAAACGCATTTGTTGAGGATTTGTCACTTCTTTACCGTCTCCTCGAAGTTTTCGCTTAACAATTGCCCAATATTTTTCGATTGGTCTTAACTCAGGGCTATTCGGAGGATTAATCTCTTTGGCGACAAGATTAACATTGTTTGCTGCATATCATTCTAATACCTCCTAGTGGCAGCTGGCTAGATCCGGCCAAAACATAACGTTGGTCTTATGTTGCCGAATGAAGGGTAAAATCCGCTTTTTTCAGACACTCTTCTATGTAAACCCTCGACGGCATTGTGTGAAATGTGATAAAAACCTTGGTTTTAAGGCCACAACTGCTGATTCCTTGCCAAATCATCAGTTTTCGAGCAAACCTATCAGCAAAAACAAATTAACATTTCCCAGGTAAAATATTCGTTCGAGGATTTGTTGATAAACCATTTTGACATATGTTTCGTCATCCATTAAAATACAGCCATCAAATTTCGTCAAAACTCGTTCGTATAGTAATCGTGCTCGCTCTTTGGCCACTAATTTTTTTTCAGGAGCTATTTGGATGTTTACTGGAGCAAAAAGACTTATATCCTTCTCTTGACAAATCACGTATGGAGACACTTGGGTTGCCTATTACGTACCTCAACACCTTTCTCCTTAGCTCTTCGTCCCAAGTGCCACTTTTATGATAGATGCGCAGTACTCTATCTAAACTCAGACACACCGTTGACTTTGGGAATTTTACACTTTTGCTATTTTTGAA
>JASCZW010018797.1:0-14812 GCA_034211315.2 Aedes japonicus | reverse complement strand
ACCTTGAAGAAGACGAAACCTACATGGAACAGCCGGACGGATTCGTCGACCCTCGAAAATCTGCCGCCCGGAAGAAACTAATATATGGGCTCGAGCAAGCCAATAGGGTGTGGAATCAGAAGTTAAATGCTGAGCTGAAACGCATTGGTTTGCAGCGGTTCGCTCACGACCGGTGTGTGTACTTCAAGATTGAAGCTGGCATGGTTCTGATAGTGGCTGGATACGTGGACGTTATGCTGGTGTTCTCGAACAATCAGCGATGGGAGGATCGATTGAAGAAACAGCCGATGACAAAATTCCGGATAAAGTACCTTGGTTTGGCCAGAAAAATCCTTGGGATGCGAGTGACGAAAGATGGTAGCCGTGTAATGGTAGATGAAAAGAGATACTTCGACTGTCTGATGAAGCTCTTCAATGTAGCAGATTGCAATCTTGTGGCAACCCCTGTGGATCCGAACCAGAAGCTAACCAAGGAGATGTGCTCAAGTATCGAAGAGGATCGGAAGCAGATGGAGAACGTCCCATTCCGAGAGCTTTTGGGAAGTTTGCAATATCTGGAGCAATCGACACGGCCGGACATTTGCTTCGCGGTGAACATGGTAAGCCAGATTAGGCCAGAACCCAGGGAAGGCGCATTGGATCGCAGCAAAGAGGATTCTGCGGTATCTCAAGGGAACCAAGTCGATGGAAATGGCATACTCGAAGGAGTCCGATGAAGGTTTCGATGGCTACAGTGACGCGGATTGGGCGAATGATCCTGAAACACGTCGTTCTATCACCGGCTAGGTCTTCTTGCAGGCAAGTGGTGCCATTTGTGGAGCTGTATAACGGCCTACAGTTGTTTGTCAACAATGTAGGCAAAGTGCTATGGCATTTTCGGCAGTGAGACAGCCTTGTGGTGGCGTGGACTACGGGAGGAGTTGCATGGAGTTTCGGAGGCAATTCCAATTCGTTGCGACAACCTAAGTACTGTGCATCTGGCGAAAAAGGAAGTGAGATAATCACCTCGCAGCAAACATATTAGATATCCGACACCACTACGTGCGAAAAAGCTGTCAGCAGACGAAGGCAATTCTGCAACCGTTGGAATGCTAGAAGAAGCAAAGATGAACCTTCAGCGATGCAAATCATTAATCCGAATGTACGATCAAGGGAGAATGTTAGAAACTAAGTAATCATTGAATTATTATTGTACACAGTAGTAAGCCATGAGTTATGTCAGATATACTTTTGTTGGTTCGTTGCCCACACGTCATTCGAGTAAGACCTACTTTTAACATTATCTAGACATTATTTTGTTCTGGGGTTAGTTACCCTTACGTTAACTCAAAAAGCGTGATATAATAATTTATCAAACCATTAAATCAGTTTGTGTCAATCCAAATAGATATCTATCAACAAGACATCTATAGTTGATTCAACCCCTGAAATGACAATGAGTGGATCCAAAGGACAGAAAACGCTATTTGTATGCCTAATGGGAAGCGCAGAGGGTGATTCGGAAAATGGAGTGGTGGTCATTTTGCCCAATTGGTCGTGGAGTGTCATTAATTATTACATAGTTGTGTGCGATCGGTAAGTAGTGATAACAATCGTAACTCATGAAGTTTGATTCGTAAAAAAAAGGCCTGTCATTTATCATTGTAATAATCGAAGCATGCCGAGTTGGTTCGATGACGATATTTGGTCCTCGGGGGTTCACTAATCATTTCTTTAATTGGGTGCTGTTTACACGGCGTGGTTGGTGAGGGTGAGTTGTATTTGCCATCGAGCCCTTATATCTCATAAAAGCAATTTTGATAGAGCAGTATATACATTTTTAAACCAGCATTCAAAACTGGCACCTCCTAATAGTATCAATCCTGCTTAGACTCGTTCAACGGACTCCACCAAGGTTCGACACCCCTTCTCGCAATAAACTTCAACCCAATCAGTCGATTCCGGAATCGATCTTCAAGCATACCTGTCTGCTCTGCAGTCATCAATTCTAGCAAGCTTAGCGTCCCGATTGCAATCGCTTCTCATCAACCCGACCATCGAGGGCAGATTGACGCCAGCAAGCGTAGTCCAAAACGTAGAATCCTCCATAAATCAAACGCAAACCCATCGCCAGACTCCGTCACACTGACTGGGGCGTGTTTGAGATTTCGTATCATCCATTTGAACCCATCCCCGAGATTTGTAATCGTGATCTTCCCATTATCCCTCGTCCTGATTCACTCGCAGAAAGGTTACCAAACCCTGTGACCGTCGTACAAGAGGAAGTGAATTTTATTTGTGAAATTTAATTTTACTAATGCATTATATGTGCTGGATCCCATTTCACCGTGGCAGCTTGAGTCAGCTTGAGTCAGTCAGCTTGCCAAGGCGACCGAAGCTGGATTTCGCAAAGAAAGCACACGCAAAACGAAGTCAAAGAGCGGAACGGAGCAGGTTCGCTTTACATTGCGCTAGAATCTTGATCGACATAACAACAACAACAACAACAACGAGAACACCACAGGTTGGACAAGATGCAGGTGGGAGTTTTCTAGTTGCAAAGCAAGAAAGAAAAAAAGGAAGAAGAAGATTGGCAAGGTAGGGTTTCCAAGGAGAAAATGATTATGTTTTCATTTCCTTTTACAAGGGTTGAAACTTGACAGAAAGCTTATTTCCAGCAGCGTCTTTTCATCGGAGCCCGTTTTGAGGTTATGGTGGAGGGGGGGGGAGATGATGTGGGAAGGATACTGCTCTTACTATTCATATTTTTTCTCCTTGAACTTGGTTCCTGGAAGAGAGAGAGGGGGGAAAAATGCGGTACTTACTGTCATGTTGCCGAGTATCAAGTGAGATGGTTGCCGCGGGTGGATGATGTCGGTTCCTGCAGAAATGGATGGATTCTGTGTTGCTGCTCGAAATGTTTTGCATAAGAATTTTTGAAGAGTTTTTTATGGATAAAAAAAGGAATTACATGCGACGGAGGAGAGAGATTAAGATATCAACTTGGGAAGTTTGTTGCAGGTATGTTTCAAAAGCATGAATATCCAATATTTAAAAATAAGCGAGGAAGTAACAATCAACCATGATCTTCTTGTTTCAGATTTGCTGTATTTTAGCAAGCTTAACCTGAAGCTAATCAGGGTTATTTTGAGAGTCAATGTTACGTTTGTCACTTAGTGAATTGAGAAAAATCACCTGCAAAAATCCCTTTGATTTACCCAGAAGAGTGACGTCACTGCCGGTGACTTTTCTCACTTCACCAAGTGACAAACATCACTTCGATTCTCGGAATAACCCTAAATATCACAATGTTTGTCAATACGTCTAATATTTGTCTCTTTAAGCCTTGCCTAATAAGCTGATTGCAAAGTTGTTTGTTCACACTATCACACTTTGATTATTTTTGGCGCATATTTGACTAAACAATTTTTAGCGCGGACTCGCTTGGAAGAGTATTGCCACTCTCAGTTGAATATCGCATCACCTCGGAAAGAGCATTTTGCATCACCTTAATACAGGTACATACATGATACTATATCTCGAGACCCTCAATATCTGCGAAGGTGCGATCTCCAGCAAAGTTGTTCAGAAGGTCAGGGATACGTGAAAAATGGACCGTTTAGTACAGAATTCCACAGCTACGTGGCGCTAGTGGGCATGGAAAATTGAGCATTTTCAACAAATTATATTTCGTGATTCTGATAAGGTGTAGCCCACTTAGAATTAGAACATAGACTATTGCGCATATTTCGGATATACATCAACAAACTAGTATTCTATTTTAACTAAAATTTTAATTTTCGACTTTATGTGAAATTTAGAGAAAAAATACAAAAAAAATAATCATCTCAATTTTGAAGAAGTTTACGGACTTTTCCCAACATACGTTTCATCAACCGGCGCACATTATTCTCATCCATCGTTTTGAAAATCTTATTCCACTTGGATCTCAATTCATTGATGCTTTTGACGACACTGCCATTCACGTTCAGCTTCCTCTTCATAATAGCCCAAAACCTCTCTATCGATATGAGCTGGGGACAGTTTGGTGGGTTGAGTTCTTTCGGTATAAGGTGAATGCCATTGGTTTCATACCACTGTAGCACTGTTTTACTGTAATGACAGCTTGCAAGATCTAGCCAAAACATGACAGGTTCATTGTGGGATCTGATGAGTGGCAATATTCGCTTTTGGAGTCATTCCGTTCTGTACAGCTCTGAATTAAATATTTTATCAGTGATGAAAACCTTGGTCTTCCTACCGCAGCGACAAATGCCTTGCCAAATCATGTATTAACGTGCAAATTTATCTGCAAACACAAACTTGTATTTGACAGGAACATCTCCCCGAGCCGTAGTCAAGTAAAATGTTTGTACCGGTCGCTGTTTGAAATCGGCCTTTACATAGGTTTCATCATTCATGAGGAGACAACCCTTGAATTTTGTCAACACCTAATCATACAGTTTTCTGGCCACATTGTTCTGCTTTTGATCCCTATTTGGTTGTCTACAGGCAGGGTATGACTTGAAGTCTTCCCGGAGACGAATCCGTTGCACGGTACTGTGTGCGGCGTGAAACTGTTGGGATTTGCGTCAATATTCTTGATGGCTTTGTTCCGCAGTTGACGGTTGAAAGTACTCGCTCGACGCTCGCTTTGAAGGCTTGCGATCCGTTTACAAAGTTTCTCTGTACTTTTGCAAAACACGCCACACGGTATTTCGGGGAAAACCCAACACTAAAACAAATTTTTTTTCCCATTTTGTATTTCTCTGAAACACGTTCGAACTGCACCGCGAAGTAAAAGATTTCATAGTTTACAAATCCGACCACTAGGTAAGCTGTAGGTGCTGTAAGAATCGAAAATCGACATGGAGTTTTCATAAGGGCCAATGTCGTAAACGTAAACAAAGGCTTCTTCCGCAAATTTTTCGAGAATGCTAACCTAATCATAGTGAGTTACCACGATGATTGTACAGAAAGGGAGTTCCCATTTACAATAGAAGTGGTAGTTTGCTTGAGCGAGTTTGTATTTTCAAGAAATTTGTGGAAAAATCCATTGTTTACGTTTGCGACATGGGCCCTTATGAAAACTCCACGTCGAAATGTTTTTTTTTCCAATACTAAATGGGCCACACCTTAAGATAGAAAGCTCGAGTCTTTGGGAAAGTTTTCTAGAAGGGGATATATGGGCCTTGATTCTCTTCATATTCAAGTGATTCAGGACTGATTCACCTCGAATTCAATTGATTTAGGACTGACTGTCTTCTTATTCAAGTGATTATACAATTTTAGGATCTGATTTATTTTATATTCAAGTGTTTCTGGTCTAGTTTACTTCATATGCAAGTAATTCAGGCCTGATTCACTTCGTATTCATGTGATGCAGAACTGACTCACGTCAAAAAGTGATGTTAGACTAATGGACTTAATATTCAAGTGATAAAACTTTTTTTTAATGTCCGATTTACAGGCATACTCAAGAAACATATCTGTATGCTTTTATGTTGAGTAAGCTTCTTTATAACCAAATCTAGTCGTGTAAATGTATTTTAAACCGTTATAAAACTTGTAAAACCTGATCTACACGGGTATCTCGATATATAGCAACATCATTGTTTGACGTTTTCCATCGGTTTCTCGCAAACTACAATCTAATCGGAAAATAATGACACCAACAGATAGATGAGATCATTTGCAATCTATTGGCAATATTCATTTGAACGAATGAGTTATAAGTCGTATAAAATCGACGATGAAAGCCGAACAATAAAGTTGCTTCATATCGAGAAATGCCTGCATTTCGTATTCAAGTGATTCAGGTCTGATTCACATCATATTTTAGTAATTCAGGACGAATTCACCTCAAATTCAAGTGATTCAGGTCAGATCCACTTCATATGCTAATGATTAAAGTCTAATTCACTTCATATTTTCACTTATACGACAGTTGAAACTCTCCACTTGATTTCGTGGTACAAAAGTTGTGCTAAAAATCTTTACCCTGGAGCTCCAATGGACGACGAAACATACGTACTCGAAGGCTTGCTGAGTAGAGCCAATGCTGAGTATTTCCAGACTAAAAAAGTGTTCGAATTCCCAAAGCAGTATGTGATTTGGCAGGCTATATGTAGCTGTGGTCGAAAATCTAAAAGTTTCGTCTCAATCTGCTCTACCATTAAGCATGCGTACGAGAAAGAATGTCTGAAAAAGTGGTTGCTACCGTTTATCAGAAGTAACGACTCTCCAGCTCTGTTTTGGCCTGATTTGGTCTCCTGTCACTATGTGGAATTCGTTCTAAAATGGTATAAGATACAAGAGGTCAAATACGTGCCAAAAACAGCCAATTCACCAAACTGTCCAGAACATCGCCTAATAGAGAAGTATTGGGCTCTAGTGAAGCATAAACTTTTCGAAACTAAGAAAAAAGCAAATGGTACCGATAAGTTCAAGAGAAGATGGAGAATCATCATGCCGGGCGTATTTGAGGATACCGCACGGATTCTGATGGCGGGTGTACCACAGAAGGTTCGAGAATTTTGCAGAATGAGGGATTAACATCTAATGTAGATATAACACTATAATTGTGAAATAGACAATCGCTTTTAGTTGAATTTTGTGTAAAATTGTTTTGCTACTATTGCTGTGGTGTTATTTAGGACTGACTCACCATACATTTGAAGTCTGGTTCACTTCATAGTCATGTGATTTAAGGCTGACTAACCTCATATTTTAGTCAGGGTTCGTTGAAGACTTTGACTAAAATGGATCGTTATCCGACATGGTTTCGCCAGCGCAATTACCGGATCTAAATCCAATCGAACTGCTATGGGATGAGCTTGATCGCAACACGGGAAAACTGCTTCCCAAGAACCATTAACACCTGTAGGAGTGCCTACAAACAGCTTGAAAGGAAACCTCGGCTGTCACTAGAGCGAAATGATAGGTATTTCGAGGAATTGAAAATTTCATTGATAATTACTGCAAACTTCAAATTTTCCTACGGCACATTTTGCTTCATGAAATGCCTTACCCTTGGGCTAGATCTTTTTTTTATGCTTGAAATAAAAAACATCTGATGGAACAAAGTTTAACAAAACTCGTTTTTTGCCAAACACCTTCTCCACCGTCCGGATGTCCTTGAACAACTTTGCCGAAGACTTGAACTCTCTCTGACCAGAGCCATGAGATAGAACAAATTAAAAAATTCAAATTTACATGCTCACTAGCACCACATAGTGGTGAAATTTCGAACCAAACTGTCCACCTCTAGGATGCCATTGACCTGTTGAACAACTTTGCCAAAGACGAGAAATTTATGTCATCAGAATCACTAGATAGAGCAAGTCAAAAATACTCAATTTTACATGCTCACTCGTTTCCCGCCGATCTTCACTAGCAAAGTAAAATAACAAACTGATAGCAAACAAGTTTCAAGTTCTGTTATATCAGATATAATTTTGAGCTCACCTGTTATCGCCTAACAAATTTAGTTAACAACATTGGCAATTTTTTTTTATCGTTTGTTATCAATTTTTAAATACAATTTCTGACGCACGTTACTGAATACTACCAGCATGTCATTAATGTATGAATTAGATAACATATTGATAACAAAATTTGAAATTATCTCAGGTCATTTGTTCAAATCACAAAATTTTTTATCAAAATGAACTCAATAATATCAAAACGAGTTTATGTTGTGATATCCAACGAATATTTATTTGTTATCTCTTTTGTTATTTTGGCTATTTAATAACATATTTAGTGATCAAACAGTGATAATCAGGTATTAGAACTTGTTATCAGTTTGGTATAAACCTATGCTCGGGTTCTCATCCGTTAAATTGTTATTTCTATTAACCTCAAGACGGCTGCGAGTAATCGGCTCTTTCCCCCTAATTTTAGTTTTAAGATAACTGATGTATATAAATATGAAAACTTGGCTCTGTTAAGTTGATTCGATTGAGCCTGAACAAATAAATGATTTATTAAAAAAACATGCTCACTCCTGGTGCTAGTGAGCATGTAAAATTGAGAATTTACAATGAAACGGTCCACCAACCGGATGCCCGTGGTCTTTTGAACAACTTTGTTGAGGACCGCAGATAATAAGAATTCCGAGATATAGTATCATGAATGTATTAGAATGTACATCTTCTTTAGTGTTTGGATTGTGGAGTGAGTTAAAAACACGGCAAATCGAAGAATGCTACGGGAAGCTGTTAGACGAGCTGAGATACGACCATCCAAATCTTTTCCGAAACTTCGTACGGATGACGATTGCCGATTTTGATTACCTACTGAATATAATGACCCAACCTATACATAAACAATATTTCATTAGAACCGACATCATGGTTCAATAAAACTCTAATACATGCTTTTGAGATCGGTCACCTGGTATGGTTGAAACATGTTTCGGTGAATACTAGAATCAATCTGATTCATGATGTACACGTGATGAAGCACCACAAATCACATGAAAACTCATAAAAGAAAGGGCTCTTGAAAGCAGCCATATTTAAATTTGGATCTTAACCCATCATACGACACCTTAAATTTTATGAGAATTATTAATTAATGTTTCAATATATTCCGTTGAATAACAGATAAGTTATAGGAACTCGTTTAAGTGAAGTTCAGTGAGTTCACTTACCTTCAGTGAATCCCAAGAAACGTCAGCGAATTTCAGAGAATTTCAGTGTTGTTTCGAGAACTTCAGTAAAGTTCCAAAATTTCAAAGAAGTCTCATAAATTTCAGATAGCTCTCTATAATTTAAGAGAACTCCTTAAAACTTTAGATATCTCTGAAGAATTTCAGAGAACTTTAAAGAAATTCAGAGAAATTCCGACAATTTCAGAGAAGTTTTGAAAAGTTTAGGAAGTTTGGAGAACTTTGGAAATATTCCGGGAACTTCAGGAAGGTTACGGACACTTCCGAAAAATTCAGAGAAGTCCTCGAAACTTCAGAAAAGTCCTCGAAACTTGAAATTCTGAGAAGTTCATGGAACTTTAGAGAGGCCTTCAGAACTTCAAATTTAAAAACGGAACTTCAAAAACTCCTCGGAGCTCAAGAAAGTAACACCAGAGAATTTCAGGAAAGTTCGCAAATCTTCATTTCTGAGAAGTTTGCAAATTTTCCAAAAAGTCCAACATTATTGAGAAGTCCTTGGATCTTCAGAAAAGTTCTCGTCAAGCCCTGAAATTCTCGGAACCTAAGAGAAGTTTTTTAAATTTCAAATTAGTTCCCAGAAATTCAAAGAAGTCATCCAATAAAATTAGAAGATAAACATTGAAGAAATTCAAGGAACTTCAAAGAAGTTCACGGATCTGCACATAAGTCTTCGGCAGGCTTTAGAGAAGTGAAACTTCAGAACTTCAGAGATGTCTTTGATCTTACGAGACAATTTTTAAGAGAAATTCACAGAGCTTCAGATAACTTCACGGATGTTAAGAGAAGCACACGAGACCTTAGAAAAGTCTTCGGAAATTTAGAGAAGCTCACGGAAGTTTCGAGGGGCTCTTCTTCTTCTTTATCAGATTTTTAAGCATATTGCTTTCGCAATTCACTTATTGTTTGCTCTCAACTTAGTGTTCTTAATACACTTCCACAATTATTAAATAAGAACTTTCGATGATAGGTACTATTTTTCCATTCGTATGATTGTGTGGCAAGTACAATCATACTAATGAAAAAATGGTTCCTGGCATCGAAAGCTCTTGATTAATAACTGTGGAAGTGCATTTAGAACATTAAGTTGAGGGCAAGCAATAAGCGAATTGTGAAAGCTTGACACGCTAAGAAAGAAGAAAAAGAACCCTTCTAAACTTCCGTGAGCTCCTCTGAATCTCCGCGGAGTCGAGAAATTTTCCTAAGCAAAAAATTATAAGACCAGACCGGGAACCGAACCTCGCCACCTCCAGCATGGTGTTGCTTCGTAGCCGCGCCTTTATCGACTGAGCTAAGAGAGGACCCAGAGGGGTAGGATGGGTTTATGGAACTTCAAAAAAAAGTTCACGGAATCTCGAAGAAGTTCAGGATAATTAAGAGAAGCTCACGGAGTATAGAAAAATTCAAAGAATATCAGAAAAATCCTCGGAACTTCAGAAACGTTCTCGAAACGTAAAAGGAGCTCACAGAACTTTAAAATAGTTCACGGGCAGATAGGTTAATGGAACTTCGAAAAAGCTCGTGAAACTTTAGAAAAATTCACGGTACCTTTGAGAAGTTCACTGAACCTTACAAAAGAACTTCAGAGAAGTTCACAAAACTTCAGGGAAACCATTGAATATTCAGAGAAGATTACGGAAAAAAGCCTATGAAACTTCGGAGAATCTTCGACAGATTTTTACAAAACTTGCGAGAGACGTTTAGAAAATACGTGAAAAGGTAAGTGAAAGTTTAGAGCAGTCGTCGGAATTTTTGAGTAGTTCATGAAATCTTAAAGAAGTTCAATTTAGTTGAAAAAAGTTCACGGAGTATAGAAAAATTCACAGAATTTCAGATAAATCCTCAGAATATCAGAAACGTTCTTGAAACGTCAGAGGATTTCATAGAACTTCAGAGAAGTTCACGGGGGTTAAGGAATTTTAAAAAAGTTCACAGAACGATAGAAAAATCACGGTACTTTAGAAATGTTCGCTGAACCTTACAATAGATTGTAGAACCTCAGAGAAGTTCACAAAATTGCAGCGAAACCATTGGAAATTCAAAGCAGATAACGGACAAAAGCTTACGAACTTCAGAGAACATTCAAAAGATTTTTATGCAACTTACGAGAGACGTTCAGAGAAATTCCCAGAACTTCAGAGTAGTTCACGGATATTAAGAGAGGTACGCGAAAGTTAGGAGAAGTTCTCAGAACTTTTGAAAAGTTCGTGGAATTTCAGAATTTCAGATAAATCATCGGAACTTGGAAGAAAGAAACGATCTCGAATCGTAAAAGGAGTTCACAGTACTTCAGAGAAGTTCACGGGGTTTCAGAGGAGTTGATGGACCTTCGAAAAAGTTCACGAAACGTCAGAAAAAAGTCACTTAGAGCTTTAGAGAACTTCAGAAAAGTTCACAAAATTTTAGAGAAACAATTGAAAGTTCAGAGAAGATTACGGAGAGAAGCTCACGAAACATCGAAAAACGTTCGAGATTTTTTTACGGAACTTACGAGAGACATTTAGAGAAATTCACCGATTTTCAGAGAGATACGTGAAAGTTTAGAGAAGTCCTCGGAACTTTTGAGAAGTTTATGGATTTTTAAAGAAGTTCACTTTCATTTAGAAAAGTTCCCGGAGTATAGAAAAATCACAGAATTTCAGATAAATCCTCGGAACTTTAGAAATGTTCTCGAAAACTTAAAAGGAGTTCACATAACTACAGAGAAGTTCACGGGGTTTCAGATGGGTTGATGGAACTTTGAAAGAGTTCACCAAAAAGAGAAAAATTCACGGTACTTTAGAAAAGTTTACTGAACGTAAAAGCATTCCGGAGAAGTTAAAAAAAATTCAGAGAAGTTCACAACATTTCAAAGAAGGTATTGATAGTTCAGATAATATTACGGAGAAAAGCTCAAAAAACTTCGGAGAACATTGGAGAGATTTTTACGGAACTTACGAGGGACGTTTAGAGAAATTAAAAAGATCTTCAGAGCAGTTCACGGATATTAAGAGAAGTACGTGAAAGTTTAGAGAAATTTTAAACTCGGAACTTTTGAAAAGTTTAAGGAAACTCAAAGAAATTCACGTTAATTTAGAAAAGTTCACGGTACTATTGAGAAGCTCACAGAACTACAGAGAAGTTAACGGAATTTCAGAGAATTCCTCGGAGTATTAGAAACCTTCTCGTAACGCAAAAGGAGTTCACTGATTTTCAGAGGGGTTTAAAGAACTTTGAAAAAGTTTACGAAACCTTAGAAAAATTTCTCGGAAACTTACAAATGATCACAGAACTTCAGAGAAATCCATAAAATTTCAAAACAACCATTGAAAGCTCAGAGAAGATTACGGAGAAAAGCTCGTGAAACTTCGGAGAACATTCGAGAGATTTATGCGGACTTTACGAGAGACGTTTAGAAAAATTCACAGAACTTCAGAGAAGTTAACCGATGTTCAGAGAGGTATGTGAAAATTTAATGAAGTTCTTTGAATTTTTGAGAAGTTCTTGGAACCTTACAGATGTTCACGTTAATTTAGAAAAGTTCTCAGTACTATAAAGAAGTTCACAGAACTACGGAGAAGTTTACGGAATTTCAGAGAAATGCTCGGTACTTCAGAAACGTTAACGGCACTTCAGAGAGATTTACGGATCTTCAGTTAAGTCCTTGGAATTCAAAGGAATTCACGGAACTTCATGGAAATTCTTCAGAACTTAGGAGAGATCTCGGGATCGATGATATGCTGGAGGCCCTTGAAATAGTTTTTGACCAACCTGGTAACATAAAAAATACAGAGATGCGTGACTTAGATGATACACACAACATTTTCTAAATAATTTCTGATCGATGTGAAATCTCACTTAAGAAAATATTCAAAGAACTTTCCCAAGATCTTTGATATCCTTAAGCTCTATGGAATATATGCTGAGCAAGCTAATTCCATGAGATTATCTACTTTTACTAGTTAATTTGTCTGGGGGCTTAGTTGCGTTAGCTTTACGGAGCCGATAATTCATCTTCTTGTCTTGGCATTTCAAGCTAGTTGCTTTCACAAATCGCTTATTGCTTGCTCTCAACTTAGTGTTCTAAAAGGACCTCCATAATTATTAATTGAGAGCTTTCGATGAACAGGTACCATTTCTGCCTTAGTATGATTGTGTGGAAAGTGCAATCATACCCTATGGGATACCTTACCAAAAATGATCATGAACACATGTCGTTCGGATCGTTGTGGGTCCTCCCTTAACTCAGTCGATAAAGGCGCAGCTACAAAGCAATACCATGCTAGAGTTGACTGTGTTCGATTCCAGGGCTGGTCTTTCGTTAAGGAAAATTTCTCGACTCTCTGGATATAAGGTATGATTGTACTTGCCACACAATCATACTAATGCAAAAATGGTACTTGGTATCAAAAGCTCTCCATTAATAATTGTGGAAGTGAATTTATAACACTTGAAAGCAAGCAAGAATCCTGGAAATTTCAGTGAATTTCAGAGAACTTCAGTGTAGTCTAGAGAACTTTAGTCAAGTTTCACAACTTCAAGAAAATTCCAAAAATTTCAGAAAACTCTCTACAATTTCAGAGAATTTCATAAAAGTTCAGATAACTCTGAAGAATATCAGAGAAGTTCAGAGAAATTCAGAGAAGTTCCGAAAACATCTAAACAGTTCAGCGAAACTCAGGAAGCTTCAAGTACTTCAGAAATGTTTCGGGAACTTCAGCAAAGTACTGAAAACTTAAGAGAAATCCACGAAACTTCAGAGAATTTTTCAAAACTTGAATTTCCGAGAGGTTCTCGAAACTTGAACGTTTCCCTGAACTTCGGAGAAGTTCTCTGAACAAGAAAAGCCCTCAGGATTTCAGATGTCAAAATGGAACTTCAGAAAACCCCTAAAAACTAAAAAAAGAAACCCAAGAGAAGTTCAAAAAACTTCAGAGAAGTTCGCAAATCTTCAGAAAAGTCCGCGGATATTTTGGGAAGTCTTCGGAATTTTAGAAAAGTCCTTAAAATTTCAGAGAAATTCACGGAGATTTAGAGAAGTTCTCAAAACATCAGATTAGTTCATGGAACTTCGAAGAAGTCTTCGGATAAGATTAGAAGATAAACTTTGGTGAAGTTCAGGAAACTTCAAAGAAGTTCGCGGATCTTTAGACAGGTCTTCAGAAGGCTTTAGAGAAGTCCTTGAATCTCCAGAGAAGGCTTCAGAAGTTCAGATTTCAAAACGGTACTTCAGAAAAATCCTCGGAAAAGAGTCGCCAGAAAAGTTCTTGGACCTTACGAGACAATTCTTAAAAGAAATTCACAGAGCTTCTGATACGTTCACGGATGCTCAGAGAAGTGCACGTAACCTTAAGCGAATTTTGAAAGCAATAAGCTTGAAATGTAGAAGGAGATGTTCGCTCATCACCATGAGGCACCAAGAGTGAACAACAATGTTTTTGGCTAGAATGAAAGATATGAAGAGAAAGTTTTGATAGTTCCGCTAGTGTGCGGCAGGATTGGAAATGTAACAGATGTTTTTAGGAAAATTGAGCGAAAAGGGCATGTATACAGTGGTACTCGAACCAAGGACATTTTTGCCTAACATCCCACTGCGGGGTAGGTTGAAGGAAGCTTGAAATGGTAAAAGAAGAAGTAGAAGGCACTCGTCGTTCGAAATCTTCAAGTGTTTGCAAGTCTTCTTTGAGCATTGACCACATATCATACCCGTAGAGAACTACATTGAGTACGAGGTTGAAATTTACCAGACCTCAGGGTGTTGTAAAGTACATAGTAACCTTAACAGTCCGCTTGTTGAATTTCAGATGCAGTATCTTAAATGTGATTCACTTAAGTCACAGTCAAGTTGCTGCAACCATTATGACAGTTTTGTCTTGCTTGGGAAGTACGACTTTCTCCAATAATGCGTTTCCGAATTTCAATCCAAAAAACGTCTCCAATGATCCGAGGTACCCAAATTCATCCACCACCTCGAACTTTGGCTTGGTGTACTGATCAGCAACCGCTTGGAACGTTTTTGCCTGTGAGACAAATTAACTAGCTAGATTTATTGAAAATCGTACCCCGCAAGTTGAAGCCCGCACATTTAATAACACCTTAAAGTGCGACAGTTATTTCAAGAATTCAGATTTTCAACTGATATAATATTTAAAATTTCTGAGACTTTTGAAAACGAATTGATTG
>JASCZW010018796.1:0-14820 GCA_034211315.2 Aedes japonicus | reverse complement strand
GAGAAATTATCTCCCGCTGTTGGGTTTATTTTTAGCATGCACCGCCTATTTCACACATTTGCTCTTCTCGTCATCTACAACTTATAGATCTCCGGAGAGAACGACGGTGAGTGGTGCAAATACTGATCCCCACCAGTATGAATTAATGGATTCCCCCATTATGGGCTTTCTACACTTTTGATTGTTATTTTTGTATTCTCCCCAGCGCGGAAGTAACGATCTTTGATGAAGTTTTTTCAGAAGCAGATAATTTACCATCTCCATGCAAAGCGCTAGGAGCGGACAGTAATTTTATTGCTAGAACAAATAGACATGAAGAGAAAGTGTATTGATAGGTCCGTAAGGGAACGGCAGGCTTTTGAAATTGAATAGATGTAAGTTTGAAAACGAGCGGAGGGCATTTGAACGGTAGTATACGATCAGGCACATAACCCTTTGTCATACTACCCTATGCAGGATAGAGCGGGGAAATCCCTTGACTGACAAAGGTTATGCAACCGATCGTGCTCTTATACTACCTATTGCTTGTTTCTAGTTCTAGCGATTTGTCCGTCTCCTAATACTGCCTAGCACGGGTGAGAAATTATCTCCGCTGTTGGGTTTATTTTAGCATGCACGCCTATTTACACATTTGCTCTTCTCGTCATCTACAACTTATGGATCTCCGGAGAGAACGACGGTGAGTGGTGCAAATACTGATCCCCACCAGTATGAATTAATGGATTCCCCCATTATGGGCTTTCTACACTTTTTGATTGTTATTTTGTATTCTCCCCAGCACGGAAGTAACGATCTTTGATGAAGCTTTTCCAGAAGCAGATAATTTACCATCTCCATGCAAAGCTAGACGGACAGTCAATTTATTGCCAGAACAAATAGACATGAAGAGACAGTACTGATAGGTCCGTAAGGGAACGGCGAGGTTTTTGAAATTGAATAGATGTAAGTTTGAAAACGAGCGGAGGGCATTTGAACGGTAGTATACGATCAGGCACATAACCCTTTGTCATACTACCCTATGCAGGATAGCGCAGGGGAAATCCCCTTGACTGACAAAAGGATTATGCAACCGATCGTGCTCTTATACTACCTATTGCTTGTTTCTAGTTCTAGCGATTTGTCCGTCTCCTAATACTGCCTAGCACGTGGTGAGAAATTATCTCCCGCTGTTGGGTTTATTTTATGCATGCACCGCCTATTTCACACATTTGCTCTTCTCGTCATCTACAACTTATAGATCTCGGAGAACGACGGTGAGTGGTGCAAATACTGATCCCCACCAGTATGAATTAATGGATTCCCCATTATGGGCTTTCTACACTTTTGATTGTTATTTTGTATTCTCCCCAGCGCGGAAGCTAACGATCTTTGATGAAGTTTTCCAGAAGCAGATAATTTACCATCTCCATGAAGCGCTAGGAGCGGACAGTCATTTTACTGCTAGAACAAATAGACATGAAGAGAAAGTGTATTGATAGGTCCGTAAGGGAACGGCAGGCTTTTTGAAATTGAATAGATGTAAGTTTGAAAACGAGCGGAGGGCATTTGAACGGTAGTATACGATCAGGCACATAACCCTTTGTCATACTACCCTATGCAGGATAGGCAAGGGGAAATCCCTTGACTGACAAAAGGTTATGCAACCGATCGTGCTCTTATACTACCTATTGCTTGTTTCTAGTTCTAGCGATTTGTCCGTCTCCTAATACTGCCTAGCACGGGTGAGAAATTATCTCCCGCTGTTGGGTTTATTTTTAGCATGCACCGCCTATTTCACACATTTGCTCTTCTCGTCATCTACAACTTATAGATCTCGGAGAGAACGACGGTGAGTGGTGCAAATACTGATCCCCACCAGTATGAATTAATGGATTCCCCCATTATGGGCTTTCTACACTTTTGATTGTTATTTTTGTATTCTCCCCAGCGCGGAAGTAACGATCTTTGATGAAGTTTTTTCCAGAAGCAGATAATTTACCATCTCCATGCAAAGCGCTAGGAGCGGACAGTAATTTTATTGCTAGAACAAATAGACATGAAGAGAAAGTGTATTGATAGGTCCGTAAGGGAACGGCAGGCTTTTGAAATTGAATAGATGTAAGTTTGAAAACGAGCGGAGGGCATTTGAACGGTAGTATACGATCAGGCACATAACCCTTTGTCATACTACCCTATGCAGGATAGGCAAGGGGGAAATCCCTTGACTGACAAAGGTTATGCAACCGATCGTGCTCTTATACTACCTATTGCTTGTTTCTAGTTCTAGCGATTTGTCCGTCTCCTAATACTGCCTAGCACGGGTGAGAAATTATCTCCCGCTGTTGGGTTTTATTTTTAGCATGCACCGCCTATTTCACACATTTGCTCTTCTCGTCATCTACAACTTATAGATCTCGGAGAGAACGACGGTGAGTGGTGCAAATACTGATCCCCACCAGTATGAATTAATGGATTCCCCCATTATGGGCTTTCTACACTTTTGATTGTTATTTTTGTATTCTCCCCAGCGCGGAAGTAACGATCTTTGATGAAGTTTTTTCAGAAGCAGATAATTTATCATCTCCATGCAAAGCGCTAGGAGCGGACAGTAATTTTATTGCTAGAACAAATAGACATGAAGAGAAAGTGTATTGATAGGTCCGTAAGGGAACGGCAGGCTTTTTGAAATTGAATAGATGTAAGGTTGCATAACCTTTTGTCAGTCAAGGGGATTTCCCCCCTTGCCTATCCTGCATAGGGTAGTATGACAAAGGGTTATGTGCCTGATCGTATACTACCGTTCAAATGCCCTCCGCTCGTTTTCAAACTTACATCTATTCAATTTCAAAAAGCCTCGCCGTTCCCTTACGGACCTATCAATACACTTTCTCTTCATGTCTATTTGTTCTAGCAATAAAATTACTGTCCGCTCCTAGCGCTTTGCATGGAGATGGTAAATTATCTGCTTCTGGAAAAACTTCATCAAAGATCGTTACTTCCGCGCTGGGGAGAATACAAAAATAACAATCAAAAGTGTAGAAAGCCCATAATGGGGGAATCCATTAATTCATACTGGTGGGGATCAGTATTTGCACCACTCACCGTCGTTCTCTCCGAGATCTATAAGTTGTAGATGACGAGAAGAGCAAATGTGTGAAATAGGCGGTGCATGCTAAAAATAAACCCAACAGCGGGAGATAATTTCTCACCCGTGCTAGGCAGTATTAGGAGACGGACAAATCGCTAGAACTAGAAACAAGCAATAGGTAGTATAAGAGCACGATCAGGTTGCATAACCTTTTGTCAGTCAGGGGATTTCCCCCTTGCCTATCCTGCATAGGGTAGTATGACAAAGGGTTATGTGCCTGATCGTATACTACCGTTCAAATGCCCTCCGCTCGTTTTCAAACTTACATCTATTCAATTTCAAAAAGCCTGCCGTTCCCTTACGGACCTATCAATACACTTTCTCTTCATGTCTATTTGTTCTAGCAATAAAATTACTGTCCGCTCCTAGCGCTTTGCATGGAGATGGTAAATTATCTGCTTCTGGAAAAACTTCATCAAAGATCGTTACTTCCGCGCTGGGGAGAATACAAAAATAACAATCAAAAGTGTAGAAAGCCCATAATGGGGGAATCCATTAATTCATACTGGTGGGGATCAGTATTTGCACCACTCACCGTCGTTCTCTCCGAGATCTATAAGTTGTAGATGACGAGAAGAGCAAATGTGTGAAATAGGCGGTGCATGCTAAAAATAAACCCAACAGCGGGAGATAATTTCTCACCCGTGCTAGGCAGTATTAGGAGACGGACAAATCGCTAGAACTAGAAACAAGCAATAGGTAGTATAAGAGCACGATCGGTTGCATAACCTTTTGTCAGTCAAGGGATTTCCCCCTTGCCTATCCTGCATAGGGTAGTATGACAAAGGGTTATGTGCCTGATCGTATACTACCGTTCAAATGCCCTCCGCTCGTTTTCAAACTTACATCTATTCAATTTCAAAAGCCTGCCGTTCCCTTACGGACCTATCAATACACTTTCTCTTCATGTCTATTTGTTCTAGCAATAAAATTACTGTCCGCTCCTAGCGCTTTGCATGGAGATGGTAAATTATCTGCTTCTGGAAAAACTTCATCAAAGATCGTTACTTCCGCGCTGGGGAGAATACAAAAATAACAATCAAAAGTGTAGAAAGCCCATAATGGGGGAATCCATTAATTCATACTGGTGGGGATCAGTATTTGCACCACTCACCGTCGTTCTCTCCGAGATCTATAAGTTGTAGATGACGAGAAGAGCAAATGTGTGAAATAGGCGGTGCATGCTAAAAATAAACCCAACAGCGGGAGATAATTTCTCACCCGTGCTAGGCAGTATTAGGAGACGGACAAATCGCTAGAACTAGAAACAAGCAATAGGTAGTATAAGAGCACGATCGGTTGCATAACCTTTTGTCAGTCAAGGGATTTCCCCCTTGCCTATCCTGCATAGGGTAGTATGACAAAGGGTTATGTGCCTGATCGTATACTACCGTTCAAATGCCCTCCGCTCGTTTTCAAACTTACATCTATTCAATTTCAAAAAGCCTGCCGTTCCCTTACGGACCTATCAATACACTTTCTCTTCATGTCTATTTGTTCTAGCAATAAAATTACTGTCCGCTCCTAGCGCTTTGCATGGAGATGGTAAATTATCTGCTTCTGGAAAAACTTCATCAAAGATCGTTACTTCCGCGCTGGGAGAATACAAAATAACAATCAAAAGTGTAGAAAGCCCATAATGGGGGAATCCATTAATTCATACTGGTGGGGATCAGTATTTGCACCACTCACCGTCGTTCTCTCCGAGATCTATAAGTTGTAGATGACGAGAAGAGCAAATGTGTGAAATAGGCGGTGCATGCTAAAAATAAACCCAACAGCGGGAGATAATTTCTCACCCGTGCTAGGCAGTATTAGGAGACGGACAAATCGCTAGAACTAGAAACAAGCAATAGGTAGTATAAGAGCACGATCGGTTGCATAACCTTTTGTCAGTCAAGGGGATTTCCCCCCTTGCCTATCCTGCATAGGGTAGTATGACAAAGGGTTATGTGCCTGATCGTATACTACCGTTCAAATGCCCTCCGCTCGTTTTCAAACTTACATCTATTCAATTTCAAAAAGCCTGCCGTTCCCTTACGGACCTATCAATACACTTTCTCTTCATGTCTATTTGTTCTAGCAATAAAATTACTGTCCGCTCCTAGCGCTTTGCATGGAGATGGTAAATTATCTGCTTCTGGAAAAAACTCCTTGTTGTCGATCGTTTTGTTAATAAGTATGTCCCTGTCCATTGGCCGAAATCTTGGTTTGTCAAAACAGAAAGAAATCAAAACCCTTAAGAACAATTGGAAGTTCTCAAAGATTCAGTCCTACTTGCGATTTAACTAACCTTCTAGAGACTGTCTCATCCAATCATATCATGAACGTTTTGCTAGAGCATTTGCATCAATTCTGTTCGTTTTTTTTTGGTATTTATTAGAAACAATCTACTTATTTATTTATTAATACATGTTTAAAAATACATGTACATAGGGTAGCGAACGGTCTAAGCACCCCAGGACCTTATTCCAAGCACGGGGTAAACGTTAACCTACGACGCTCATTTTTTTCAGTATGGTGCTTCACTACATGGAGCACCATACTGCGAAAAATGAGCATTGTAGGTTAACGTTTACCCCGTGCTTGGAATAGGGTCTTGGGGTGCTTAAGCCGTTCCCTATCCTAAATGCGGTCATATAGTTATTCAACACCGGAAGAAACGTAGTAAAACGCCGACGCAGCATCTGACGTGAAAAGTGGAAGTCGAACAGATGAATCATAATTTGGTGTATTTTTGAGGAGGAGTGCTGAGTGCTGACTTTCCTTCACACTTAGATTATTTTACAGAAATCTGTAAAGTTTTACCAAATTCTCAACAGCTGAACGTTCGGTAATCCGATTTTACAGATTTCGGTAAAATTTTACAGAAATCCGGTAATTTTTTTTACAGATATCTGTAAAATTTTACCGAAATCCGTAAAATCGGATTACCGAACGTTTAGCTGTTGAGAATTCGGTAAAACATTACAGATTTCTGTAAAAGAATCTAAGTGTGTTGGCATTCTGAAAAGCACCTGTGGGCAGAAACGAGAACTTCCTGAGCGATATATATCTGCGTACGTTAAATACAGTAAATTCGTAAACCACAAATACCTTGAACATTACTGTCTCATATCAGCAAGTCATTCTGTACATTCGCTTACTTGCAATCCATTTGTGTAGCGCAGTTATTTTGTAGAACAAAAATACAGCTTCCAGTAAGTAAACAACTTGCAGTATGGTAATCAACTCGTTGAAACTGTGTTCGGACGTCTTGGTTGTGTCATACAACAAGAAGCAACTGGAACCTTTAGTATATCCACTGGTTAATACTATCACCTGTGTTATCTAGTCAATTTTGTCATCACTATTTCCCACTCAGTTTTTGCTATTGCTAAATGTTAATCAATCTATCTGAGTGGACCAGAGTATTCACATCTGTGCTGACATTCATATTTGAAATGCTCAACTCCAGCAGCTTCAACGAAGAATATATAAAGCCCTCCATGAAGGCGATTAACTTGACTTGTTTGCTCCGCTTTGCGCCTGCTTTATATTCGTAATATATCGTAGATACACGTAAAATATAAATAAAATATTGTATTCGTTATAATAATCTTCACATAAAACTAAGCAACTAAGTGACAACATTTATCTGTTTATTTGTTTATTTGAAGTAGACATCAACAGACCAAGTTTAGGTCCTAATGATGTTAAAAACACAAAAAAAATACAATAAGAAACGATTACATAACCTCTTAACTGGAGTCAAAACAAAAAAAATAAATAAGTAAAAATAAAATAATTAAAGCTATACTGCCGTGAAACGCATATCAGTCCCATATGACTTTTTGGTGATTTTGAGTTATGATCATTATTAGTTCTAATTATCGTTGTTCTTTATGTTTTAATGAAAAACTTGGGTAGTTTGTTCAGACCAAACATGAAAACAACACTGGGCCAATTTGTCCCACCTTAAAAATAAACGCATATCAGTCCCACCATACGAAACAAGTCATAATAACGATCTTTCCTTAATTATCTATTCGGGGTTACATCCAAATCATACATGGTGTAGTTTATGCATTTGGGTTATCGTTCTTGTGTTTTATTAGAGAGGTTACAATATAACAAAATGATACTCCTTATAGGTGTTTGTTTTTTTTTTCTTTTTGTATTATAAACTTAAAATGAAAATGGAACAAAACAGTGTTAAAAGTAATAACAGTAGGCATACCGAATTTAAAATTCATAGACGATCGACTTGTTTAGGTAATTCAATCCAGAATGGCTTCTTACTTTCGTCCACTAACGGTATAATGGTTTTAAGTAATGCCGTTTTTCTTTCTCCTTCAATTCCTTTTGGTTGGCTTTTACGTTTCAAATGCTCTTCAAGGGAGAATTCATCCGAGCAAACCTTCTTCCATTGTTTCGCTGTCATAATGTTACAGCTTTTCTGGTTCAGTCTCTCCACAGAGCTGCTGTAATGGAATTCGTAAGATCCCTTTTTACATCAACGTGTCTTATTGTGTCGATGTATGGTCGAGGGTTTAGCTTATTTAAAACGTATTGCGAGACATTAAAAACATTCGGAAAGAAGTGGCTAGGGAGCATATCCATCGCTTCAACCTTGTCCTTCGCGTTTTTAACCACCTCTTTGAAATCAGAGTACGTGATTGGCGGGTTTTGTTTCATTGCTCCCTCAACAGCGGCGTGAAAGCTGTCGGCAGACATAAAAGTGTGCCCAGATTCAAAATATTTTAGAACCAGTTCCTTAATCTGTACATCCTTAGAATTTACAAGAAGGATCAAATGGAGGAAAAGTCACTTTAAGGTTTTTTATTGTCGGCCCTCTACTTAGGTATTATACTTCCCAGTTGTTACTGGAGAGCATAGGAATTATATAGGCAACAATACCAAATCTCGTGTGATTAAAACATGACGGTGCAACAGCAAGCCACAAGTCTCATGCCACCATTAAAAATACTGCAAGTGCCATAAAGTTGTATCAATCTAATTCTATCTAAAAAAAAGACTGGGACTCATATGCGATTATTTTTCACTCGGACATGCAAAATAAACGCATATCAGTCCCACTCCGGTTTTTTCGCAGCAAACGTTATAAATTTGTGGTTTCTTGAGCCAAAAGTATTGAACACACCATTATTCATGTCACAGGGTGGAAAAAACTACAAACAACAAGCGAAACGCAATGTATTACGAAAAACATCATCACAACTTTCATAGCTGTTTTCTCCAATCGATGATTTTCCGTATGGGACTGATATGCATTTCACGGCAGTATACACTATCTTAACTACGTGTGTCAATTGTTCTAAAAACGGTAGAAAATCTCCGACGAAGTGCGTTTCGCGTCAGATGAAAATCGAAAATGGACGCCACCCTATTGAAGGTTCGCTGCAATCCGTGAATAGCGCTATTCAACCCATAGTTGGTGCGGCGAAAAGGAAGCCTGAGCATAGAGTTGTGACGCATTGGCCTTGGTTGGACGTTGATGCTAATTTGTTGAAGGATCCTTCCGCAGTCGATTCTTCCTTGTAGAACATCTGCAGCAGTTAAAGCTCTACATACATCTCTACGGACCCGCAGAGGCTCCATGTCGACCAACTGACACCGACTTTCGTAGCTAGGAAGACGAAAAGGGTCGCTCCAAGGAAGTCTACGAAGTGCGAACCGAAGAAAACGGCGTTGAATAGATTCGATTCGCTCGGCGCCATTATCATAGCATGGACTCCAGACCGCTGAACAATACTCCAGTGTCGAACGAACGAGGGAATAATAGAGCGATTTAAGGCAGTGAATGTCGCTGAAGTTCTTCGCAACCTTGAATATAAAACCGAGTGTCCTTGAAGCTTTGTCAACAACATACGATTAATGTTGCGTATACGTCAGTTTCGAATCCAGCTGAACACCTAGGTCTTTAACGCACTGCTTTCGTTCGATGGTTGTACCGAGAAGATGGTAGTTGAACAAAATTGGTTGTTTCTGACGTGAGAAGGTTATCACTGAGCACTTGGCCGGGTTGACCACCAACCGATTTAGAGTACACCAATGAGCAAAGGCATCAACCTGCGCTTGGAGGAAATGGCAATTGGCGGTTGAACAGATTCGCATAAAAATTTTCAGGTCATCAGCAAACGACAGGCGAGGCCCTCCAATAACATAGTGTACGTCGTTGAAGTATAAAAGAAATATCAACGGTCCCAGATGGCTACCCTGCGGTATCCCGGACATGGCGCAGAAACTCCTTGAACGTAGGTCACCCAAGGCAACTGTCAATTGACGCCCTGTGAGGTATGATCGAAACCATCTTAAAAGATTACCACCAACTCCTAGTCTGTCAAGTTTAGCGATCGCGATATCATGATTCAACTTGTCAAAAGCTGCCGTTAAATCTGTGTAGATCACGTCCGTTTGGCATCGAGCGATCATACCATCAGTGATGTACGACGTAAGGCACAATAAGTTTGTAGTTGTGGAACGCCCTGGTGAAAATCCGTGCTGGTCGTCACTTAACAACTGCTTGCAATGTGTAAAAGTGAGTTCTTAACGACCAGTTCAAAAGCTTCGATACAGCGCTTAACGATGTGATTCCTCGGTAGTTGTTCACGTCCCGCTTGCTTCCTTTTTATATACCGGAAACATGTCCGCCATTTTCCAGCAATAAGGAAATGTACCGCTAGAGAGGGACATCTGGAATATCTGACGAAGTGGATACAGAAGAAAAGCCATGTTCTGTTTCAGAAAAACCGACGGAACCCCATCAGGCCCGGGCTTAAGCGAAGTTTTAAGGTGTAATGCCGCGTTCGAGATTGATTCTGAATCCACATCAACTACGCTGAGTGTTTGATTTGCCAAGGGAACATTGCCGGCGGCAGCGTGAACAGAATGACTGGTTAACCTCTCGTCTTCATAAACACTAGCAAATTTTACCGAGAACAGATCGCAAATTTCCTTTTGAGTGCCAGCAGTTTCGCCATTATAGAACATGGATGAAGGTAAGCCTACTTCCTTACGTTGTTGATTAACATAGCTCCAAAAAGATTTCGGATGAGATTTGAGACGCCGTTGAACCCCACTCAGATAACGTTGAAAATGTGCACGACTGGTCCGTTTATACTCGTAGTTGAGTCTGCTATAGTGGCGTTTAAGCGACATGGTGCGGTGTTTCGTGAATCTTTTAAGAGCAGCCCTTTAATCCGTTTTAGCGAGCGAAGAGCGTTCGTCATCCAAGGAACCCGAGAGTCAGTCTGAACAATCTTTTTGGGACGTGTCTGTCAATGACATAAGCCAAGACGTGGGAAAAAGTTTGAGCAGCGATGTTAACGTCGGTCGAATCAAGAATGCTCTGCCAATCCAAACTAGATAAAACATCACCAATACTGCGATAGTCGGCTCTACGGAAGTCATATGACACAGTAGCAGGAGTGTCGACGAAGTCCCGAGCTAAAACGTCCTCGACAGCAACTATTAGAGAAGGATGGTGAGGGACATCCTTAACTAGAGGCACGGGAGCTGTAGAGATGAAGGGAGCAATATCTTGGCCACTCACGAAGCAGAGATCTAGAGAGCGATTATTCTCATTCACCACGTTGTTAACTTGGAATAGAGTTGCGGTACTGTAGCTGTCCAGAAGCTGAATAGCCCCTGCGTGGAAAGAGGAACGTTCATGGTCGGGACGGAGGAAGCCGCTGTGAGTTGGAGTCCATGCAATTTATCGAAAAGGAACGGAGGGTTCTCCCATTCTGATTGAAAGACCATGATATTAAAAGCTGGGAGGCTACCCGCAGAGCCAAGAGTACCCCACTATTAACATTTTACGTGTCCTTTGCTAAGCAGAATAAGAAAGTTCGGATATTTTCTGATTACTTCATTTCTTTCCTCGTTTAATTGCATACCCTCGTCAGTTATAAAATAACCCAGAGATTCTACGGAATTATGTAGAAACTCTGATTAGTCTCTAAATAGACTTTGAAAAGAGCTTCACTTAGAGTTTTCAAAACAGTTGCCAAATCATCGTGGTATTCTTTGAGTGTTCTACGTAAAATGATTACATCGTTGATATAATCGTAACAGCGTTTTCCTATAAATCGTCTTAACGCGTTGTCTATAGGTCTCTGAAAATGGCCTTGGCATTTCGCAGGCCGAATTGCATTGCAAAAAAATAAATTCATAAACCGCGAATACTTTTTTGAATTTGTTCATGCTTTGAATCAAATTGAATCAGTAGCTTAAGTAAATTTAGTGCTTATTATATGTTTAATATCATATCATTAAAAATGAATCACAGAAAATATTACTGCAATAAAATATTCCACTGACACGGTAAAGTCTATCAACAGCTCAATGAATATGCTACATGAACAGTATAAATGATAAAACCAAATTTTGAGGTCGAACTAATGTGCTTTAAGAACTCAAAAATAACAGCAGGTTACTCACACTTTCTTCAAAAATGAAAAAAAAAAAACGAAAATTGAATCGATATTTTAAAACTATTGATACAAGAACACTTCAACATGTCGCTGAAATCAACTGTAGATGAAAAGTGCAATTGTTGGTTGAGAGTTTTTACATACAGTACCACTTGATAAATAAACAAGAAAGATTTTTGAGCCGAGAGAATCGACTTTCAACTCCAAAGAATTCAATTTGTTCAGGAAGTTGTTTTTGCATCTTATTTGGAATTTAATTTAATCCTGCTTTACACAATCGTTTGAAATGAGACCATATACCATCCCTGAAGATCTGCATTCAGTTATACTTCCTCCGACACCGTTACTACCGACACTCCAGCTGAAAATCGGAATATTCAACGGAAGTGTTGTACATCATTAAATGAAATATTTTTGCGGCTCGTATAGTACATCAACTCCAGCTGGCCCAAGAACGGAAAATTAATCCAAGATCCAGCGTTGTAGGTGTTTTCCACCGACGTGAATCATTATCCGTAGTACAAGGATGTGTGATGATGAAACGGCTGGTGATTCCAGTGTTTCTGGTAAAACAAAAACTGTTGAAGCAGCTACACCGAGGCCATCCTGGCATCGAGAGAGTCAAAGCCATCACTCTGAGCATCATCTCCTGGCCGAAGATCGACGACGAGTACATTTGACGCTATTTCAGTTGTGCAAAAAAATTCCACCACAAGCAGAGCGCAGAAGGACCTTGGGAGCGCATTCATACCGACTACGCCGGACCGACCAACGGATTCAGTTATTTAGTAATTGTCGATTCGTTTTCAAGGTGGCCAGAGATTTTCCAGACAAAAGCAACGACTGCTTCTACGATAATTGGGTTCGAGAGCTTTGCATTCATTTCCACATCGCAACGTTTTGTCCGCAATCAAATGGAAGGGTTCGTCGACGCACGCAAAAGGTCACTCCGAAAAATCCAAGAGGGAGGAATACCAGCATCTGCTGCACTTCAAACCTTTCTGCAGGCGTATCGGGCAACTACATCTGCTTGATGGGAAGTCCTCTTCTGAAGTATTGAATGGAAAAAATGAGGACATTGGATCTGCTGAATTCTTCAAATTTACTGCAACACCTACCAGTACCAGCCAAACCTTACCAAGCACGAATAATTGCAGCAAGTTCACTGGTATTCGCAGAAACATAACCAGCTGGAAGTGGCAATCCGGAATCATCATTGAGACGATTGGGAACATGCAATACAATGTTCTTCTTGATGCACCTTCACGACGAAAGCGGCTGATTTGTTGGCACATCACTCAACTTTGGACCAACGATTCTGAAAAACAGGAGAACCGCTGTGTATTCTTTTGGAATGACGTTTCGTTTGACCGGGTTGCCATTAACTTTTTTGCATTTAGATCAAAGTAAATAGATCAGCGGTGCAATATTTCCTTTTTTGATCTAAAATAAAAAGATCTAAATTTTTGAAACGGATCAAGTTTAGATCAAAATATCCATCAGGATTGCAGATGCCCTTACATATTTTTTAATTACTCCTGCTTCATTTCCACATTTAGTTACAGATGATCATTGAAAAGAATTTATAAAAAATAACCAAGATCTTGATTGTCACCATCCCAGTTACTTTTCCATTCAGTTTTTTTTCAACACTTCTGATTATAAAGAATCACCGTTTTGCGAACTATAAATTGTTTCAAGTTTAAAATCAGATGAAATGGGTGCTACAGTAGACAAAATATGTCAAGATTTCTAACATGGCTGTAAAAATGGGATAAAAACAATTGGTCAATATCGTTCCGTAAATGAGTTTGTTGTTGTTTAGCATTTGATGAAATCAAGCCAAACATTGCATAAGGTCCTAAGTAACAATATAAACAAAATCGAGTTGAATATCGATTCAGACAGAAATCCATTACTTTTCTATGAATCATTTTGAAATTAGGCTCTAAGATTTATAAAAATTGAAAATACGAGCAATAACAAAACGTCCAATGTACCTGCCGTCTGATATCACACAGCTCTGTACATTGGACTTTTGTCATCGCTTGTCCAAAGTACAATGTATGTCTAAAATTTTGACAGATGTACATAGGACCTACATGTTTTCTTCTCAAAACGCGTGTTCTGATTGTTCGAAGAATGAAAACATGCAAAAAGTTCTTTGTTTGGATGAATAATATTTAATTACTTCAAGCAACATTTGTCTCAAATCGAAAAAATAGGATCAACAATTTTAATATTCTTTGTTCAAATCGTAATTGCAACTCACTTGTGTAATTTTTAATTTTTGTAAGATTTTCAATGTAAAACGTCGTCAGGATTATGATGAAAATGTTGCCGTTGGTGTTTGGGGTGATTCTAGGCGTGTAATTGATACATTTGTTACTTAGGACCTATTGCGTTTGCATTTGTAGATTGGACCTGTTAGATTGGTCTTTGCCAAGTTAGAATGTACATTGGACTATTGTGATTGCGGAATGCTCTAGTTAAATAATGTTCACAGTAATTCTGTATTTGCTGTATTGTTGAACTCTTGAACCCCCTATTTCTTGTATTTAGCATACAGTAGTCCATCATATTTGAGAACCCCAACATCGGCTTCATATTTATTCAACCGAAAATCGTTCAAATCGGCACAAACTTCAATCAATAAAGGACCAATGCATCTTATTTTCTAATGTTAACTTTGTTGCGTTGTAGCATGCACAAAAATAACAAAATTAGATGCGTTGGTCTGTTGTTGCACGGTAAGCTTGTTTCATCCTTTTTAAGGAAATTTTCACACATTTTTCAGGTGCAGGTGTTGGGTGTTGGGGTTCTCAAATACAATAGATTACTTTTTATTTGAATTTTTGCTAATTGCTAAGATGAGGCGGTACAAGAGTACAAAAATAAAGCTAGAAAGAAGCTAATGTGAACATTTTTTGATTAATCCTTATCGCAATCAAAAAGTCCAATGTACATTCTAACTTGACAGAAGACCAATTTCACAGGTCCAATGTACAAATGTAAATGCAATAGGTCCTAAGTAACAAATGTATCAATTACACAACAAGAATCAAAGTAAACTTCAAAACCAACTTTTTCTTTGTGATCTTGACGACAGCTTACGTAGAAATCCATGCAAAAATTAAAGATTACATGATTAATTTACAATTACGATTTAAAAAACAGATCAAAATTTTCAATCCTATTTTTCTCGATTTGACACAAATGTTACATAGGACCTAATGCAATGTTTGGCTTGAAATA
>JASCZW010018795.1:0-14825 GCA_034211315.2 Aedes japonicus | reverse complement strand
ATTCAGCCGCATCCGCATCATCGCTCCACATCCTCCCCAACGACGGCAGTAAAGTATTGTGGACCTGGAAGGGTTTTCGAGTCCTCCTTTACATAGGTCTCATCGTCCATCAAAACGCATGCATCCGGACGCTGCAAAGACGCGAATACAATTTCCAGGCCCTTGTTGCTGCTTTCGCTTCTTCTGTTCTGCACTTCGTTTCGAGATTTTCTGCTTCTTGTAGGTCTTCAGGTGGTTTCGCCTCTTGATACGCTGGATCATTCCGACACTCGTTCCTGCTTTTTGGCCAAATCACGTATTGACATTGATTTGTTCTTCATGATTAGAGATACCACTTTCTGCTCCAGTTTCGGGTTGGAAGAACCGGGTTTTCTGCCTCTTCCTGGTAGCTCATCCAAAGAATAGTGTTCCCCAAACTTATTAATGATGGTTTTAACACTCGCATGATGAATTCCAAACCGCTTCGCCAATTTTCGCATAGTAATACCCTTCTCACTTAGCCATGTGTCCAGAACCTTAATTTTCACTTCCTTTTCAATACGCGACATTTTGAAAACGCAGAATTTGAACCGCACAAACAAGTAAACAAAGAAAGCTGACAGTCAAACACACAGCATGCAGTGTTCAGAGCATAAAAACCATCACAGTCACATGCGTACAACGCAAATGTATGTGGATAGCTTATATTCGAATCACTCCTTATTAGATGAGGAACAGCATCTCGTAGTTTAACTGACAGTTCTAACTGAACGACAGTTCAAGTATTTGACGCATATTGAAAAATGAGCTCAAGGTCAAGCCTAACAAGTTCCCATACACCCATGATCTGACACTGAAGCAGCAACTCTGGGCCATTTTGACTCGAGACGGTGAAGAACGCCATTGTCCGTGAGTGGGCAAAAATACCAGCAAGACACATTCGGGCAGCTTGCGATTCGTTTTTGACCGTTTCAAGGCTATAGTCAAGGTAAAAAGTGGTCATATCGAACAACAGTGAATGAATTCTGAATTTTTCATTATGTTTACACATTCTGTACTTTGAAGTAATTAAAAATAGTTTTCCAAACCAAAGAAAAAACTTGTTACACTTTAAGTAAAGTATATACGTATTTTTTTTTTGAATCCACATTTAAAGTTGGAATGGTGCATTCAAAACCCTTTTCGATTTCGTCAATTATTTATTTGTAGGCATATGACAAAGATTTTACAATGATTAAAAAGCAT
This sequence comes from Aedes japonicus, assembly GCA_034211315.2. Taxonomy (NCBI): domain Eukaryota; kingdom Metazoa; phylum Arthropoda; class Insecta; order Diptera; family Culicidae; genus Aedes; species Aedes japonicus. The sequence goes on along the minus strand of JASCZW010018795.1, from coordinate 13,601 downwards.
TCGGTGTCATATTTTGGAGACGCCAACTGAGCGTAGTTTGCAAAATTTATTTATTCTTTTGAAATCGCATGTTGAAATCGAATGTTTTTATACCCATCCATTACCGTTGATCGTCCGTATTGACCCCGAAGCATCTAATCATAACAAGCTCTTTCAAACTGAACTGATTGAGTTGTGTTGCGTTCTTAGTTGTGATTAGATATTTTATTCTCGTAAGTTACTGCTTCGTGTTATTATTTTCCTTCATGACTACCATTCCAACTAGCTGTAGACAATTGATTGTTTATTTCACTTTATGTTGCTTTGTATTCATTTGCAAAATGATTTACAGTTTACAGGGTGTGGCAGAGAATAATGCAAAAATGTTCAAACTTGAGTATTAGGTTAATTCGTGTAGCTAGTGACTAATTTCTGTTGAAAGTGTTTTTGTTTATGTTTACTTTAAAGTGATGCATCCAAATATTATATTTGTTTTATTGCAAATTCGTTAAAATGTTCGAGAAAGAAGTGATCACCAGTTTGTTGCTCGCCCAGACGAAACCAAAAGAGATTGCCAAGGTGGTAGGGTGCCATTTGGCAACAGTTTACCGCATAAAAAAGGCCTTGTAGGATGGTAGCATCGGAAGCCGGGAAGCGGACGTCCGCGCTTTGCACGCACGCCGAACGTGATCAAATCGGTGCGTGCCAAAATTGCTCGCAATCCGGTGCGTTACATAAGAAAACTTGTAAAGGAAGCCAATATTTCGGAGAAATCCAAGCGGAGAATCATTAAAGAAGACCTGCATGCATCTTCCAGAGCCAGAGTGAAACGTCACTTGATTACGGACCGGGTCAAGGAACTACGAGTGACTGGTTCCAAGAGATTGCTTTCCTTGTTGAAGAAGGAAAAAATGATAATCCTGTTCTCCGACGAAAAGTTTTTCAGCATCGATGCTGTGGCCAACAGCCGCACGGACCGGTTCATCTCACCGCAGAAAATGGAAAACGTTTCGGAAAAAGTGAAATTCAAATTTCAAACCAAACATCCGGCTGGTGTCCTGGGGGTTTGGTTTGGGGGCGTCGAACGGTTTGAAAATGCCGCCTGTTTTCATTGATGCTGGAGTTAAAATCAATACCGAAGTGTATATCGATATTTTCAAGGACCAAATGCTTCCCTGGGTGAAGACCAACTTCTTCAAGGACCAAAAATGTTGGACTACAGCAGGATGGAGCACCGTGTCACACGTCCAATCGAACCCAACAATAGTTGAATGATAACATGAAGTTTTGGCCGAAGGATTTGTGTCCCCCTAGCAGTCCAGATCTTAATCCGTTGGATTATTCGATTTGGGCATATGTTGAAGCACGAGCCTGCAAAACATCACACCCTAGTGTGAAAACCCCGAAGTCAACCATAACACGCACATGGCAGTCAATGTCGGAGGACTACGTCCGAAAGGCATGCTCTGGCTTCCGGCGTCGGCTCGAGGATGTTATTAATAAAAATGGAGGACACATTGAATAGATTTGTTTAAAAGGACTTTATAAAGATAACTGCACTCGAAAATGTTGATATTATTGCTTGAATTAGTTGAAAATGGGATTTGAAAGAAATAGAACAAATTTTCGTATTATTTTCTGCCGCACCCTGTACACAATTACGAGATTTCCAATAAAAAGTACTAAACATGTTCAAAATTTATCGACAATCATATCCAAAGTAGATGTCGTTGCGAAATGTGACTGTGTCAGGACTGCAGCTGGAACATCTATTGGCGTAACGAACTTTCAATTTCTAATGAATGAATGATGGAACCAAGATGTTTACAACCTCATGTTCAACTTGTAAACCTCCCAACTGAACAGAAAGAATGTACCTTAACAGCCTCAACATCGTAAACCATATGGACGACCGCTGCAAAGGAAGGAAACTTTCTTGTCGAAAGGACAAGTCAATGCCTGCCTCTTCTTCTCAGGGATAAGTAGTTTACATTGCGAAAGTGATTTCATTAGAATTATTCTTCCGTTGTTGTACTTTTCCCTGCAATGCAAACAGCCATTAGTACCATAAAACACACGAGGGGAGCCACCCAGGAGCAAGTACCATAATCACACCCTGGTATCTACCATGTAAGTCACACACTTGCCATCATGCATATGAGAAATGTAAACCGTAACAGACAGCAAGGATGCCGAGATTTACCATTATGTAAAGTGCTAGCCGAAGTTTAAACGGGAGCTTTTGACTTAATCACCTTTCCTTCCTCACACTTACTTTGCATATTAGTGAGCGAGGATGAAGAGGACTCTATTGTTTCACTTGCTGGATGCCACTGTTGTAGCTGCAATTGCATGTGCAAGTGCAACTGCTTCTTGCTGTGCCTAGAATATTGCCTCTAGTCTAGGACGCCAAAGCGCAATGAGTGACGACTGCTGCCTGGAGTGACGAATTTATGAATTATTAAAAGTTTTATGAGCAACTAGGCTGTACTTGCATGGTGATAGCGGAACATTATGGAGTATGATATGTGTAAAGCTGTTAATTGTGTAAAGTAGATTAGAACGATTATAATGGTAGGCAAGTTGCAGGTTAATAGTTTCTGCTTCTAGGCGTTTCACGCTTCTGAAGCAAGGCTCTAAACTAAGTTCTCAAAGGGTGCTACGAATCAAAATGTGGTCGATTTAAATGCATTTATTTTGATTGTGCAAAACAAGAACACCCCTTATTTTGTAAGTGTATGCCTGCCTGAATGATGTCTCTATTTTGATTTTGTCATTTGCTTTTTAGTTATCAAAACGGCATCGCAGTAAGATAACCTTTGCCAATCTATTGTGAGCCCACACGAACCATCCGTTACGGAGGCAATGTCTAAAGTTGACTAAACACTCATAGTTGTCCCTGACCATAGTTGTACATCGACTGATCAGGTAAAAGCTTCCATAAAGCAAACCAAAAACATGAAATCCACTGGTGTTGATAGATTCATCATCATTGTGTGTTGATTGCATCCGAAGCGGGTTTTAACAAATTTTGGGAGCTTGCCTACTTTCCACCTTGCTCTAAAATAGCCAAAGCAATCCAATTCTCAAGCCTGGCAAAGATATTATCATCGCTTAAAGTTATCACGTCGTCTTTCATTTGCGTTGTACAAAAAGCCGTTTACTGGAGATCGCAAATCATAATGAAATATTCCTTCAGGAACGATTTGGGTTCAGGAAAGGTCACTCTACTCTTCCAACTGACTTGAGTAACTAACATCTTCGAATAGAACAGGTCCGATGGAAAGACATCTGCCATGGCTTTGTTGGGCGTCGAAAAAGCATTAATTTTTAAATGTCACAAAAAAAAAACATGAAAAATGATACTCATATTTGAAAATCTCAAACCCCCCACTCCCCTCTCTTAGACTTGTCAGAATTGCCCAGAAAAGCTTACCTGGTTTATGAATAGCCACTGAGATGTTAGATAAAAGCGTTGGGTTTTGGTAAACGGTGTGTTTAATTCAACTGACGTGGCAGCGAATGAGATATTCCGGTTTATTCTCTGTACAGATATACACAGTGAAATTATTCAAATTTTGGCACCGATTTAAACTAACAGGAAGGATGCTGTTGGGACCACTCACAATGGACTACAAAACTCAATGGAACTCAATGGAATACAATAACCAATGCCATTCAATGGAATACAAAAATTCATTAAAACATCGAGTTTGAGGACGGATTTAAACCAACAGTAAAGATGCTATTAGAACCAAATGTGGATGGTGAATTTTAGCAGAATACAAAAATAAATTCAAAGTTTGAGTTTTAAAACCGATCTACACCGATAATTCAATTTAATATAAGAATACGTTGAAATGTCGAATTTGAGAATCGATTTAAACTAAAAGTAAGGATGCTGTTGGAACCACTTATAAGTGGTGGAGGTTTATTTTAGTAGAACACAAAAATACGTTAAAATTTCGAGTTTGAGAATCGATCTAAACCAACCCAGCTGCTGGGGCCAAAAAATTCTTATAGTCCTGGAAAAGCGAAAAACAAAGAAAATATGTTTCCAACCAACAAAAATAAAAATTCAATAGAAAGATATATGATTGTTCTTGTGAATTAACAGATTATTCCAGATTATATTTCTGAAATCCCCTTTCCCCGCTTCAGTAACACTCAAAAGGCAGCAACCTAAATGATCGAATGATGAATTATGAAATAAATGGAATATCCAATCACAACACCTTTAAACCAAATTATCAAAATACAATCCAATCTATATATATATAAAATGAATGATGCAGAAACAGATAATTTCTCATCTCCATGCGAAGCGCTAGGAGCTGACAGTAGTTTTATTGCTAGAACAAATAGACATGAAGATAAAGTGTATTGATAGTTCCGTATAGGACAACGGCAGGCTTTGAAATTGAAAGATACAAGATTGAAAACGAGCGGAGGGCATTTGAACGGTAGTATCCGATCAGGCACATACACCCTTTGTCATACTACCCCATGCAGGATAGGCAAAGGGGAAATCCTTGACTGACAAAAGGTTATGCAACCGATCGGGCTCTTATACTACCTATATAGATTGCTTGTTTCTGTTCTAGCGATTTGTCCGTCTCCCAATTCTCACCCGTGTTAGGCAGTATTGGGAGACGGACAAATCGCTAGAACTAGAAACAAGCAGGCTTGAATAGCCGTGTGCTTTGCTGTGGTGTGAATGAGTTGTGTGGAACACGAGGACAACGGAATGACTGAGCATAGCAAAATAGTAAACACGAATATATTGCGTGACTGATAGAACGAAATGAAGAGAGCAAAAATTGTACCTACTGAATATTTTTTTTACTCATCGTTCACCACGGTTGTCAATTTTTTCGAGCTCTGACGGTATCTTCGGACGATTTGTTCCTTTTAATCCAACAAAGGTTTAGAGGAAAAGAAAAGGTGGAAAACATTTAAGGAAAAGACGAAAAATAAAAAAGGCATTTTTCCATTAAAAAAAAAAATTTCTTTGTATAAATCAAATGTTGTTTGTCAAAAATGCAGAAAAAATTAGAAATAAATGATTTTGAATACAATCAATTCAAATTTCTTCAACTTCAAACTAAGCAAACTTCAAGAAATACCCAATTTCCAACAATTAGTTCATAGAACATCTTCAATTCAGATGACAGTGCTAAATTGTCACATTGAAAATGCACAAAACGTTGTTGTTTTGGAAAGTTTCTTCATGATATCTTACAGCACTGTAATCAACTCATGTCGGTCCAGCAAGACATCATAAAAAAATCACAAAAATTTTCATGTGTTGGAGCTTAAAAAAAACAACTTCAGTATCCTAACATAATACACCAATTAAAATGGCCAATTGATCACAGATTATCAACAATTTGAAATGACTGCCGATTGTCATATTTTTAAAAGCCAAAATTGAAAATATCCAAGTTCTCCGGTATGACAATTGACTGTCACTTTCAGATTGACAATGAAGGAAATTCATGTTATTTATAAAAAAGCGATGTAAATATCGAATAGCGATTTATTGTGTGAATCGATTGTAAAGATATTGCAAGCAATAAATTAATATTAGACGGAACGAATTCCGTTGGGTCAGCTAGTACTACATATAAGCGGAACGGATTTTTTTATATGGAATATTAGTTGATGCTCAATAGTTCAACATGTTCAACACACACTCAAAAGAGATGCACAGAACTCCACGACCACTCACAGGTATCATAGGAAATGGACTGTCAAAAGAGAAAGGGCCACTCATGGGACACACCCGTCAAGCGACATACACACATGACACGAAGCGCACTCGCATCGGGGATCTCCTGAAAAATATCATGGAGATGTAGTCGAGTATTAGTACACGACACTGCACATTGTAGCCGAAATACGCGTATCTGTCAAGATAAGCAATAAAGGTAGTTGGAATTAAATGGAAATTACTAATCTTTCTGAACATTTTGTAGAATCAAATCCAACTGAAAACAAAATCAGGACTCAAAAGCCAGCAAAAAAAACAAGCAATAACGATCAAAACGGCGGCTGAAGCGGCTGAAACCTCATATGATCAGGAAACCACCCATCACCCAGCATAGAATTGGATACAATAAGGAACGCATCTGAAAAGAAAACCATGTGGTTCAAAATAACAATCCGACCTACGAAAAAAAACAAACAATAGATGGGATGTGATGTGTGTAATAAGAACCCACCATCAGTGAAAGGATTACCAATGTCTGCAGGACTATCCTCAGTAGGTTGCCCCGAGGAAGGGTTTTACTGATCTCAGTTTAGAGCTGCTGGCTGCTGTTATTCCAAAACCGACTTTGTCATTAGATACTGAGCCATCTGTATGTATGCGTTGGTGAATGGGCTTGTATAACGGATAAAAGATCACGTGCCCTCACTTAACAGAGAGATAGCTCAATTTCTGGGGACGTTGGTTTCAGGGTCTATCTGCTGATCTTGGAAGTTTAGCTATTCTGGGGAAGTTTTGATTTGTAATGGAATAGGATGATTGCTCTGTAAACAAGAGGAATATAATTTTAGATTACGCAGATTATGCCTGTGATGATAGTCGAACGGAATTTGGCCGCATTTGACCAACGTAGATGGCATTGGTAAAAAACTATGGAATGTAAACCCGTCATGTATCGTTCATTGCTGCATAATGAGACCTCCATTACGTACATTTGAAATCTGTGTTAGGAAAATACTGTGCATTTATTATATTTTCTCTGCTAAACGAAATTATAAGACAACATCTAGCATATGATTAATTTTCAATAGTTTAATGTTTGAAATTAACGTTTGGAATCTACCTGAGTCCCAGATTGGTGCAAACATTTTGGAAATCAATCGTGAAATGACTGAGTTATTACGGTAAAAACTTGAACATATTTCTTGACGCTCTAAACTTGAAAATACAGACGTAATCGTACGTCAACAATATGGCATTGTTTACACTGTCCGTCGTACCTACCCTAAGGTGTGTACCCCAGATAGAATTTGAACATAGACTATTGCGCATATTTTGGATGTACATTAACAAAAAAGTATTCCGTTTTAACTGAAATGTTCGACGTTATGTGAACTTTAGAAGGAAAATACAAAAAAAATCTATCTCGATTTCGAAGAAATTTCCGGACTTTTCCCGGAATACGTTTCATTAATCGCCGCACATTACTCATCCATCGTTTTGGCAATCTTATTCCACTTGGTTCTCAATTCATTAATGTTTTTGACGACACTGCCATTCACCTTCAGCTTCCTTTTCATAATAGCCCAAAATCTCTCTATCGGTCCGAGCTGGGGACAGTATGGTAGGTTGAGTTCTTTCGGTATAAACTGAATCCTGTTGGTTTCATACCACTGTAGCACTGTTTTACTGTAATGACAGCTTGCAAGATCTAGCCGGTTAATTGAGGGATCTGATGAATGGCAATATTCGCTTTTGGAGCATTCCGTTCTGTACAGCTCTGAATTAAGTGATGACAACCTGGTCTTCCTATCGCAGCTTCAGTATGCCTTAGTATTTGAATATGGCAGAACAGCTCTGTAGCGAAATTTTATCCGCCAGCGTTTGAAATCACCTTACAGGTTCATCATCCGATGAGACAGTCATTGAATTTTGTCAACACCTGATCATACAGTTTTCTGGCCACACTGTTCTGCTTTCGATCTCTATTTGATTGTCTCCAGGCACTGTATGACTTGAAGCCTTCCCGGAGACGAATCCGTTGCACAGTACCGCGTGCGGTGCGAAACGTTTTGGCCAAATCGCGGTCTGAGATGATGGGGTTTGCCTTAATATTCTTGATGGCTCTGTTCCTCAGTTGACAGTTAACAGTGCTCACCCGACGCTTGATTTGAGGCTTGTGATCCGTCGACAAAGTTTCTCTGTACTTTCAAAACCGCCACACGGTATTTCGGGGAAAACCCAACACTTAAGCAATTTTTGGCCCAGACCACTATGGGGTTTCCAAATATATTTTACTTGTATCTTATCGTGTGTAGGTTTTTCAATCTTAGAAAACCCAGAATGAACGAGAACACCAACGAAAACGTGAAAATTACAGGAAGGAATTCAAAATTTCTTCCCCCGAAATACTACACTGAATAAAAAAGCAATGATAATATCTATGTGTCCCACACATGAATTTTTGAAATTTGATCAACATATGATAACTATTTGTAACTTCACATACTTCCTTTGTGTATGAATAACCACTATGTGTAGCCACACATACGTTTCATTTGTCACATAAACTTTATATGTGTTTCTCGGAGGGTTCTGTTTATGTGTGAACAAATGAATATTATGTGGAATTTTACATGGATTTTTGCCAATAAATATGTGTGGATTATTACCCGTGTCGATACACAGATAAAAAGAAACATTGTATTTTCTGCGTTATATCATGCACATAAAGGGAATGTTAGATTTGGCGGAAAATAATGGGATATTTCATGTAATTTTAAGCCAGATAACGCCTGAATCTTACCTGTTGTATGAAACACTGCAAACATCGTTGTATGGCGCAAGAAGGATGGCAAACTATTTCGTTGTTTACGCCTCCTTTGTCTTGGAATTAAACAATGGGAAATTCTACGCGCCGGTTAAAATTCATTATCTTTTGCTGTATACACATGCAAAGTTGTGTCCTAGTTGGAAAGTTTGGTAATTTTTTTTTGCAATTTTGATTGGGTGGCTCATAGTGTGGCTCGAAAAACATTGTCTTAAATTGAGATAAGGTGGCCATGATCATTGAGCCAATAAAAACTGTTAGTGTTTCGAGAAGCCGTTTTACCCATCCGATCCATCTTACCCCCATGCCCCCTATGGATATCGATTTATAGCCTTACAAACAGTATGTTAAGCTGCTTGTTTTCATGTCCTGCAATTCAAGCATACCCAACATACAGCCGTGTTATTTCATAAACTATTTACGAAGTGTCATCTTTATCATGTACCAAACACAACATGAGCACTGTGGATAGATCGGAAAAAGTGTTTCAATTTCGATGCCCATACCAGCTGTCTCGGAAGATTTTTTGTTCGCCTGGTGAAGACGAAACACATTTCAATGAAACGATGTGAACCTCTTACTTACAGTACGGGACAAAAGAGTATCAATAGACAATTTTTATTCTGCCCTAAAATGTTCAAGAATCTGCTTTCTTGGTAGAAAAAGTAATGAAAGTAACACATATCAAGGTCAACATTTACAGGTTGTGAGACTCTTTTGGACAACACCGTTCGATTGTAATTCAAGAGTTAACATCGGATAAAATTACACATCTTTTAAGTTTACTCAGTAAAACAATTCGGTTGATATATTTAAGATCAGTACTGTATGTTTTCGATTTACCTTGGCAACGCATTCGCAGTGGCATGAAATGATTCGCCGCCATGAGCACCAGCAACTCATGCAATATACATATGGCACGCATTGGATGGCATGTACAGTAAGACGAGGGAAGCCTGTATTCCTACCACCAACTACCAACAGCCGTGCTACGATGGAAGAGAAGCTTTCAAGTTAATAGGAGAAAATAGGTTGTTTCTCGTGATGGAAATCCCGTAACGAAATTCGACTTGATGTTAATACTCTGCTTATATTGTCAAACCGTGAAAAGCCGCCACGAACTTTAACAATTCGTGCGTGCTGTTTGCAACTTAGGCAATCTGTTTGAAAGGAAACGTGATTAAATATTGAACGGAATGTCATTTTGAATCAGATTATATGTTCGAGGTTCAATGGCAATTTTTACACCAGAGATTTCAAGCCGCTGACAATCAGATTTCAGTGGTTGAGTATCTTTGTTCGCCTGGCTCCTGGTAGATGAGAAATAACGCTATTATATGGGTCATGGTAGGTCAATCCGATAAATTTCGGATTTTTTCGACGGATTCAACGGATTCATATAAATATGTTCAGGCTGTGTTCCATCATTCTTGGACTCAACTTCTCGAAAATAAATATAAATATTCGAAAATTCCTCAGATGATGATCAGCTGATTTTCGAGGTTTTGTTTAAACTAATTGCTTGCCTGGCACATTCACCATTATATATATATATATATATACTATATATATATATATATATATATATATATATATTAGGCTGATGCAAAATTTCGAAATTTTTGCTCCCTAAGCTTAATCGACGCCAATTTGGGTCCTGATAGTCCCCAAAAATTTGAACGCATTTGGTTTTAATTTGGCTTTGCACACGCTATTCAAAGTTTGTATGGGAATTAGTATGAAGAATCTCAAACTTACATTTCCAGATCCCTAACATCTTGATATTATGTCCTTAAACCAAATCTAATATAGATTCATATAGTGTAAGTTGTCAACTATCAAAATGCCGAAGATACCTGACATGTAAATTTTATACAAAAATAGTTATTCAATAAAACATAAAATACAAACTTTAGGTATGATGTTTTATTCTTATTTTTGGCAACATTGCCACGCATCCTGAGATTCGGTCGTTCATTTCATAAAGGTTAAGCCACGTGGAATTTTGTGCTAGCGTTTGGGATCATTATAACAGCCACGCGGTGTATCATATTAAGGATTCCGTCAATATGGGTCTATTATACGAGTCGAGCCGAGTAATTCGACTCGTCTGAAGTAATTGTCGGCTCCCATACATACTGTCGACAGTAGGTGTTGAGTTCGCTTCACGTATTTCGACAACAGTCGAGTCGAATGAAATTGGCTCGGCTTGAGTTGTAGAATACCCAAGTAGCACTCTACGATCATAATTAGTTGTAGTAACTTGATTATGACTTAGTAAGTCATATTAATGTTATCGCAACTAAATGGCAACAACTGTGGTACTAGGGTAGACCCTTGCGTAATCCCTCTTTTATTTTCTTGTTAATCTAGCTCATAGAAATTGAAGAAAACACATGGTTGAATTTAACAGTCTTAGATGAACATTATTTATTTTTAAATTTATTTATTGATCAAACGATGATATTCCACAACCTGTAGTAAAAACTGCTCTTGATCGAGGTCCTTGGTCAATTTCCCATTAAAATCGGTTGTCATTTTAACCGCTCTCTCTGCAATATCGTTGACAACTTGCAACGCTTGAACTCGTTTCTGGGCACAAATGTACTCGTTGATATCTAGCCATTCTTCAGGATGCTTAGACAGGAAATCAGTTCCAATATTCATAATGGCAAAAAAGTCAATCGATCCTTCCGTAATGAAATCACTTATTGACGAAGTGGCAGATATTTTTGTTGGCTTCTTTGCTATTTTGAATTTGGTTTCTTCGTTTGCATCTTCAATAGAGGTTCTCGATTTTTGTAATGCTTGTATCATTTTCATTTTTTCCTCTACATTGACGTCATTGTCAAAAAACGATAATGCTGCTGTTGTTTCTGTAAAGTACCACAGATGGTTCGACATGGCATTAATAGCAATCTGAACGTATTTTTGTCGTGAAAATGATAGATGGATTTGATAAATTCCAAATCGACTCTTGGAGCAGCAGCAGCAATAGATAAGCGGAACCAAAACTTAACGTAACATTGGGTGATAAAAAGGCACACCGTTTTATAATGCTTCATCATTACGGTATCTACCTCTTTCAACTGATCTCCAAGCATCCATATCTTGAGCACATAAATGGCACGCGCCATCCATCGCGCACGGCTTATTGCACCAGCCTTCCTAAATATATGCCCTTTAGGAGGAGTTGCGCCTAAGAACATCACCACCAGTTCTAAAAGCTCCTTGTAATCACCTCGAGGCTGCCGGTTTGACAGTTGATCCAGAGAAAACGCAATAACGGAGTCCCTCCATGGTTCGATCAGACGACGTATAGCGGCATATCTCATGGCTGTTCTGAACCGGCTGGTGTTGATCAGACCGTCGTTCATTTTTCTGCGGAATTCTTTGAACTCATCCAGCATGCCTGATTTAGTGTCTTCTCCAACAGCCTCAAAAACATGCTTGAGGACGATTTCCGCTACGTGATGGCGACAAGCTAGAGCTAACATGTCCTTCCCAATCATTGCTGGCAGCTGAGTGATGACACCCATGTGTCGTCCAGAATTGACGGCCGTCGTGTCAAAACACATGGCTGACACACGATCCGAAATGCCCCACTCCTCTAGCGTTTCCTTAATAGAATTAGCTTCAACGCTCGCTGTACCTTTTGGGAGGGATGGAACTGCCAAGATCTTGGATACGTTTTCACCTGTCACCACGATAGGAAGCCGATCAACTCTCTTCCCATTCTGATCTGGAAGGAGCTTCCCATCCCAATGAACAGTGAGTGGAACATCAGGGTCAAAGTGGGCACGAATCTATTACGAAAGAATTTTTTTTTTAATTAATAATACATAAATAGAAAAAGTGGGATAACAAACCTCTTCGGCCAGCTTCTCACGATTTTTCATGCGGTGTCTTCTTATGGAACTGTAGGAACAATATTTCGAAGAATCTAAATGCTTATCCTTGAGTAAAGCATCGAATACGATTTCGGCACTACGGTCTGTTATCCCTGTCCTGTCCAATGCGGCCGTTACGTTCGAGGTAATGATATTTATTTTCTTGTGCGAGCGATCGCCGGAAGAAGGGAAGGAAGGAAGGACGTCATCTGCTACCTTTTCGCGGTTGTTTACGTGAATTTCACTATGTGATGCCTAAATTATTTACAAATATATATTATCCATATAGAAAATTGAACATACCCTCTAAAAAGTAAATGCTACGACATACCGTTACGTGTTCTTTGTAACTCTTCAACATACAATCTAAAAGTTTTGGCAGGCAATTCCTGAACTTTTGCTGCCGACCTAATTCTGTTTTTCGCTTCTTGTTGGAATCTAGATCTAAAAGTAATTCATAAATTAAGCAAATTATTAGAAAAATAAGGAACCAAAAAGATTACCTCGCCAGTGACCATACAGTCGAGTAATCTCCTTCTTAATATGGTCTTTTCTTTTTAACAAACAAACATCGAGACACATTATTTTGTTCACCGTTGCATTTAAACTTTCGCTGACGGAAAGCTTAAGCATTTTCCGATGATGGAAGAACACCTGAAGCACCTCTTTGTTACTCGGAATCCTAGTTGGAACAAAATCCGCTTTCACAGATCCAACTAAAAATATTTCGCGATGGGAGCGAAGGGACTTGGGAATATCGCAGTCCATTTTGTTCTCCATTTGACACCTTTAATAAACAAATTTTCCTTGGCATGCTAGGTGAGTTTTCCGTCAGACAGTGTAGCCAAAAATAAGAATAAAACATCATACCTAAAGTTTGTATTTTATGTTTTATTGAATAACTATTTTTGTATAAAATTTACATGTCAGGTATCTTCGGCATTTTGATAGTTGACAACTTACACTATATGAATCTATATTAGATTTGGTTTAAGGACATAATGTCAAGATGTTAGGGATCTGAAATGTAAGTTTGAGATTCTTCATACTAATTCCCATACAAACTTTGAATAGCGTGTGCAAAGCCAAATTAAAACCAAATGTGTTCAAATTTTTTGGGGACTATCAGGACCCAAATTGGCGTCGATTAAGCTTAGGGAGCAAAAATTTCGAAATTTGCATCAGCCTAATA
>JASCZW010018794.1:0-14812 GCA_034211315.2 Aedes japonicus | reverse complement strand
GATCAATCTGATTATTAATATACAACAAAACTCATATTTTCAAATGTAATGTCTGTATGCGGTGTTTATTGTATGTGGGACGTAACCTCAGAATGGGCGTGACTCTCCAGACATTCTGAACTGGGTTGCTGGATCTGCAGTAGAGCTATTATTTTATAGCTCCCGAATTAAAGTTGCTTTCAATGGTCACTTCAAGGATTGTTGCAAACAGATTCCTTCCATAATACCATTGCTGGCCAAACACACTTAATATTTGGTCAACATTGGTCTTAGCCATATATCTACAATGCTTTTCCATAGGTTTGTATTTCCGTTTGGATCGATTTTTGCTTCGAATTCTATGCAACTGGTATCTAAACAAATAAATCACATGAAAACAGTAGAAAATGGCACATTCAATCAATTATCCAACATTTATGAAATTTGTTGGTTATGAATAATAGAACTAATTTGACTGCATTAATGTTCGATTATCGTAAATTTTTTGGAATTATTTCCTGAAAAACGTGATTTAATGTCATCGGTAGTAAATCTTCAAAAACAAATGTCTAAATGTTTTCAAATAAAACTGAAATTTCATCTGGATTCACAATGTTTTATTTAAAACGAGGGATACCATGCCCAAGATAATGCATTATACGTCATTTGGAAGGTCCTAATATATTTTCAAATTGAAGAACTAGGGAAATTTGAACCTAACTTCACCTTTTAAAAAATCAAATAATAAGAACTATTTCAAATTATCGCCTTTAAATTCCACTCGAAAAACCGTTTTGACAGCTCTTATTTCGTCTTCGATTTACAGATTCCTTCAGTGCCGAATTCATGTTTAAAGAATAAATTAAGGAATTAATGAACCCCTAAACAAAACAGGTTCATTCTATTAGAACGACAGAAAATCCATTGGAATTCCCCCTCGCAAATCTGCAATCGCGCTGGGTGTTTTACACGACTGCAAGCAGATGAAAAAGATGCAACACTATTCATCACCCTCTCCGCTCTCTCTAGCCACCGCCGTTCGAAATTCCTCTCAATGACCTTCTTCAAGAAAGCGCGCAATATCGATAATGATGAGTCGTAATTGTTGCAATTGCTTCGAATCTGTTCAGAAATGAACATTAGTCATAATCATTCGCAGCATGTTTTGAGTTGTTCGCTTTCGATGCAAAATTAGATTTCCACCGCCGCAGCCAGCCAGCGCCAGCCAGCCAGTCGCCACCGAAAATTTCATCTTCCATTCCGCTGCGCTGTAACGCGGTGAATCCGGCACTGGCAACAGCCAAGCGCCGATTTCATCTCCTGTAACAGATGCGAATTGCAATGGCTGCAAGAGTACGCGAAGGTGGCATCGGTACGTTCCACATATTCGAGCACACCCACCACTCACCACTCACTCACGCCACATATCATCGTATAAGCGAAGCCAATTATCAGTCTGATCGAAGGAGGCTTTTCTGAAACGCGTGTTGATAAAAAAAGCGTATCGTCTCCGCGCACGCCTGCTTCGATGCGATATTGTGAACCGCAGTAACCTAAATAGACGCTCGGAACTTGGCCTGGAAGGTGAAACGGAATGTCCGAGGAAATTGTGTCAAACACGGGAGGAGATTGTCACATTTTTCATCTGCGTATGTGCGAGATATAGATGGGTTTGCGTGACAGCAAAGCTCTAAAGTCGTGTAAGAATTGGATTGACTGTCCAACAACTCCTTCGAAGGCTAATCTCATGCTCGGAACACAATCTTCTAATGCTTACGGCTACTGATGTTGTCATGCATTCGCTTCGCGTCGAATCTCCGACCCAGTTTCCAGCCCAACGCCCAAAACACCTTTGTTTCACCAATCAGCCGGTTTCTCTTCAATTCCACCGATCATCGTTGTTCCTGCTAAATTTAATTTAGGTCCCACGCTCACCGCGCGCGCCCATTCTCGCCGACCCGACGCCGCACCACTCTCGGAACCAAATTAGCTACGTACGGCATGCGGTTGTCGTCGGTCGCCGCCGCATGTTCAACCACACTCGCTTTTGGTATTGTTGTTTTACGCAGTCGGTTGCGTTCATTGACTCTACTTGCGTCATGGTCCAACGGTTTTGTCGCTGCTCGGGCACGTGAGAAAACGGATGGACGGACGGACAATTCACCAAAGTCCAGTGTGAATGTCAATGTCAATCCCATTCGTATCGTTCGATCGAACGCCCCAACGCTAATTCCACCTTGGGCTCAACCGGGGTTCCAAAAGTCGCGTGGATTGTGACACACACACATGCTTAGTAGTTCTTTTTCTATTCTCGCTTTCGTTTGCTGTTGTTGTTGTTGTTCCTAAATTATGACGGAAGTCGAGGGACGAAGGGCGAAACAATCGCTAATGTGATTTACTTACACTGGCTTTTTTATCGTGCTTAGTAGGCACTTTTTGGAAAGTGAAATGGAAATTTGGGTTCTACAGTGGTTGGTAAGTGTAGATGTGGTGATACAACGCCGAACCGCTCCTTCCGCTACATGCTGAGAAGAGGAAGCATTGAATTACTTCGGCCATGTTCGACTAAAAGTTACAGCGATTTGAAGGTAGCGGTGCGGGCAATAAGATACAGTGTTGAAAGATGTTTGTTGTGTTTTTGAAACGGAACCCGTAGAATTGTTTGGAAGTGGCTCCATGAGCGGAGTGTTGCTCAACATTTATTGACTGTCACTAACTGTTATTTGTTACAAGACACCCGCATGCCTGAGATTATAATACTAATGGAGTTTCTCTTCGATTCTGTTTCATTTACAGGTGAGTTGATGGACATACATACTTCTCGAGCCCACCGGAGGTGGACTAATCCATGTGGAAAACGGACCCTGGCAATGTAACGACGGTAAGCTTGTTTGGCACGGCGAGTTCGCATTGATTCTTGGACGAGGAACTCCCGCCCTTGGAGAAGGCCGCTATATCGGTAAACATTGATATTTCTTGCCGTCGTTCGACAGTATTCTTCAGGTTCAGAATCATGGCCTGCTACCCAAAAAAGCGATGCCGCTGTGGTAATCTTTAATCATGATTACTAGACGTCAATCAACAGTAGACCTTTTTGGTACACGGATAATTCTTACATGGATACATATTTATATTAAAATCAAATGCCTATGCTCTATTACTTCGCAGAGTGTTAAAATATTGTCTCAATTTTTATTCCTCAGGGCATCAAAGCCAATCATCTTACAATGCTGGTTACAACAATCACCGATGCGTGTTTAGCGGTCCAAATTTAGCCTCAATTCTGTACAGATGAAGATCTACCGGTTACTAATACATCAATGTCGAGTGGGGGCAAGTGTACATTTAGTTTTGACAAAAGATCAGTTGAGTTCAACATTGCCGTGATACCAAATCATTAACAAACAAGACCTCTGCATAAATCCCCCAACATTCTTTCAAAGTTTCTTAATATTGATCAGCATACAACGAGATCATATGCTGCGAGAGGTAACGCCGTCCATCCCAGCTTTACGCAGTGCACATAATACAAAAACTGTTTTTGTATTGACTCTATTCGTTCTTCATCATTCGCATAAAGTGGAACCGCCAACAATACCACAATATCTCTCAATGTTGGACTCGTACATAAGCAAACATAAAGCGTTTGTAGGTGTTTAGGAGATTCTGAAAGTGGTATCCGAAACGTTTTATAAAATTAAGCATGTTGCTTGCTTTATGAACTTTCGTGTTATAGTGATCCAAAAACTTGCCTCCTTGAGTCCAGGAATATAATTCCAACATTTGGCGAGCTTGTGTCTCTTCGCTGCACGTTACGAGATTACACTTATAAGTTCAGTTTCAATTGACTTTTACAGGGGTCGGCATGTAAGGGAAAAACTCTAACCTCAATTGAATCCGGTAGAGGTTTGAGCCGTTTAGCGGAATACTAAATCGTGAACTCAGCAGAAAAAATCAGCACCCATTTACCTCCGGCTACCTTTGCCCGACAGACAAGCCGCATTTTCTCGCCCAGCAATGCGCAGGATTTCTTCGCGCCTCGCATTAATAACTAGAGCGAGTAATTAGCACGAGACACTGAAGAAGTCTGCACATTGTAGACGAAATACGCGTATCCGTCGAACATAAGCAAAAAGGTAGTCGAATGTAAATCGAGATTACCAATTTTCTTCTCCTAATTTATAGTTGCTGAACCCGCTACCGTCAAAATACATTAATTTCATTATCGCTCCTTAATTTCTAAGTACAGCTTTATGTCATCAGTCATATACATAACGAAGGTGCAAATGCCAGAGCTTGAGTAAAATTCTTGCCTTCCAGAAAACGCCATGTTCAACCTTCTGCAACTTTTGGTCAACTATCAATATTTTTGCCTGAACATTTGACAGCACTATAAACAAATGTATAGACCTTATGTGAAAACAATTTTATGTTGATAAAATTATAAATTTGAAGTTTTCATAACATATGTATTTTTCACATGTCGTTTTTGGACATACCAATTTCCAAAATCCGTATTTCTGTGAAAAATTTAGGCAGCACATAAAAAATGACCATACCCTTAAACAATATAGAAAATAATGTGCACAAAATCAGCTGTAGTCCATGCCACTTGATGGAAACAGTTCAAATTTCGTCCACATTATTTTCTATATTGTTTTAAGCTATGCTGATATTTTTAATATGCCACCTACATTTTTCACAGAAATACGCATTTTTGAAATTGATATGTCCTTAATCGACTTTTTTCACATATGTTATGAAAACTTCAAATTTATAAATATTATCAACATGAAATTTTGTCACATAAGATCTATATATTGCTTACAGTGTTGTCAAATTATCAGTCAAAAATAATGATAACTGACAAAATTACAGAAGATTCAACATGGCCTTATTTAGAAGCATAATTTGCTCGCATTTTTTTAACACTGATAGGCAAAATAATGTGCCCACCTCATCTTTTTGAATTCTCTCATTTATTTGATTGGCTTTTTTTTTCTCCGGTCTTGTCGGATCAAACCGCTGGGTGACAAAATTGATGTTACCAATAAATTCAACTTTTATGAAACCCTGAAGCGCGCCTGGGAAGAGCATGATCCACAGCCTCTAAGGAACCTGGTGGAAAGCATGTCGAAGCGCTTGCTGCTAGTCCTAGTGGCCAAAGGAGGACACATAAATTATTATGATGCTTTTCTATTACTTAAATTTATCTTCCCGGGGGGCTAAAATGAAGTGGGCACTTTTTTTTGTCACTGTTTTTTTTTAATTATATTTTTTGATTATATTTTCTTCAAGTCAAGAGTTCGATAATTAATATTCTATAAGTGAAACTTGAAAAGAATATGAAAAATAAGGTATCCAAAAAGGTTACAGTGTGTTTACTTTAATTTGAACCAAATAAATGAAAAATATTCAAAACATGATGAGGTGGGCACTTTATTTTGCCTATCAGTGTAGGAGCAATTGACTATTTTTGGCTAAACCTTAAGTCATAGAACAAATGATCGACAATAATGTGAGTCCCCTTTATTTGGCGGTGGCATTGGAGTGATGCTTGGGGCCTCCCTTAGCTCAATCGGTAAAGGCGCAGCTACAAAGCAACACCATGCTGGAGGTGACTGGGTTCGATTCCCGCTCTGGTCTAGGCATTTTTCGTTAAGGAAAATTTCTCGACTCCCTGGGCATGTAGGGTATGATTAATGCAATCATACTGATGCAAAAATTGTATCTACCATCGAAAGCTTTCTGCAATTAATAACGTGGAAGGGCATTTAGAACACTAATTTGAGAGCAAGCAATCAGCAAATCGTGAAAGCAATAACCTTGAAACGCTAAATGAGAAGACGATTAGGGTGATGCTCATTGTAGTTAGGATGATCAGAAAATTGAATCCTGGAAAGTGTGAGCTGTTTAGTGAAATACCTGTAACTCTTGTCATTTTCTAATCAGAAAATTGTTTTTTGAACAGAAAAAAAAGTTTGAGGCTACGGGAAAATACTTTAACAATACATTTCGAGCCACTTAGCAGAATGCGTCAAAATTCTAACTTCTAAGGAATTTAATAATTCAGGGTGTTCCGAAAATCAGTTACCCAGGAAAACTCGTGTTTATCGTTTAATATTTTTGAAGAATGGAGTTTGCTCAGTAGGCTTTTGGTTCAAATTAAAAAAGTCATGCGTTTTATTTGTGTACGTAGATGATGGATAATTTTTGTGTTTTTAAATATTTTCGACAAGTTTTAATAAAATCAATGCTGATTAAATGATTGATCTTAAACTGCAGGCATAGCATCATACTTCTTTCTTATGAGAATTATAGGGCCACAGAGGCGCAGATCAGCGATACAAACACTATTTTCATAATTACATTGAACATTCTAGAATAAAATAAATATTAAAATCTAGAAAAAAAAACGTTCCTATAAATTGGCAAAAATGCATTTTGACATATGAGTAGAGTCTATTGTTAGAATATAAAAACGTATAGCTTTTGAAATTTAAAAACGTACAACTTTTGAAATATAAGTTCGATCGCAACACATTACGTATGTTTTTTAATGTGTACTTAAAGTCACACAAAGACGGTTTCAACACAAATAAAATATTAAGAGAGTAGGGCAAAAAAAATATTTTCAAGAGGCACTCTAAGTTGTCTTATAAAAATAGCTGTGGAATGAATTTTAAGTATCATATAAAATGGCTTGGTAGTGAGTCGTTCTACTACTTCATAGCAGACTCTTCTATCTCTTTCTGTTAAAACAAACGGTTTTTCTATCACCTTAATAATGGTGTGCCACTCTAAGGCCACCCCCATGAAAGAATCAATCATTTATTGCTCGTTCTGATTATATCAATCTTCTAAGACTTAAGGTTTACCTTTGACCCTTCTTACACAATTCTTCAAAGCTACAGTTCTTTGGGATATTCGGGAGTTTGACTAGTATATGACTATGAGTAGATGAGTTTTAAGTGCGTAGTTTTATCATAATATATAGCTTGAATCCTCATGCGATTGAAGGTGTCGCTAGGTGGATTTTGGATCATAAGCAGAATTGGCATCGTCCTAAAGAGTCCTGGACATTCTATTTGACCGCCAATGAACTCTTTGTTGGACTCTTATGTGTTTTGAGTGATTAACTCATGATAGGCTTTGGCAGTTTGAGATATTAATCACTTCTCGTGGATACGTGGAACATATCCGTCATGTGGTCCCAGACACCTCGATTTCACCGGAATGCAATTTGTCATCTTGTTGCATAGCCAATCTCGCCGGACAATACTGAAGCCAGCGAAGTTGCCCACTTTTCACCCGACCGAGGGGACCAACGTGGTACATTTTGGTCAAAAGTCATGACGTTTATCGTGGGTAATCTTGAGCGAGTTCCAGCTCGTTGGCTGGCTTCGAGGCCAGCGAGTTTGAACATATTTTGCCCGGCCATACGAAGGATCCAACATGTTGACCAAAAGCCATTCGATCGATCTGAATAGAATCCGTTTAGGATTCTTGTTCATCTAGGTTTTGACGAGATCGAGATTGATTATAGACGGTTCTAAATTCAGCAAAGCGGGTGCTGTTTATGTGTGAGTTCGCTCTTGCAACTTATGTGTTCATGCAGTATTGTCATAGATCTTAATATCAGCTTGTTATTGCACTAGACTTAAGGTTATTAGTTATGAATTTTCCGATTTTGAAACCAAGTTTGTTGACCAATGATCTTTCGTTTGTAAAATTTAGTTGCCAGGATTTGATTAAGAATGCAGTTAAAACACGAAGCTATTCTTTTAACCGTTTTTATTTTTAGTTTATTATGAAATCCGTTCAAAAAATATTAGAGGAGTTTTGCGATAACTCGACCGCGTTGGTTGACGTTGGATAAGCATAACGATTTCAAGTTGAATTATAATTTTCTTGTAAATATAACACTTTTTGTAGTCATTTGGTAGTTCTTAATCGGGCCGTTTGTTTAACTTGTAATTTTTTTCTCATTGAAAGATGTCTCCTTCCTTGTTCTATTGCATCGATATAACTGATATCTGATTATTTAAAATGAGCAATTGATGACAGAATTGTGATACAATCCATCATATACCTTCAAAACTGCGGAGGAAGCATGTGGCGAAGGTGCACAGGTTCGCTACCGCATATGATATGTCGGTTGCTCGAAATTATAATCTATGATAGGAAAGACTGTCATTTGGTGAATTTCTGTTTGGAAAATATAACTATAAGACATGATCTCATATTTGGTTCTGTTAAAAAGCGCACTATCAAGAACAATGTAAATTGAATGTTTCAGAAGATGCGTAAAAAGATTTCCAATCGATTGATGTAAAAGCTGAGAAACTTGAACGAGGAATGAACCCCAATTCGTGATTCAATAAGTTTAAAAGGTCCATGAAGTCTCAAACCTTCCTCAAGATGGAGCCCGCACAGTAGAACCCGGACACGAAACACGGAAGCGCATATTCCGTTTATTTTGCCCGCATTTGCTGGATGTTCTCGACTGCCCCGCCGCTTCGTCGAAGTGCCGGCTTCGAAAATGCCCAGTATTTTTCGATTGGTCGAAATTCCGGGCAATTCGGAGGATTATTAGCTTCCGGACAAAATCGATCTTGTTGACAGGATACCATTACAGAATCACCTTGGAGTAGTGGCAAATGGCCAAATCGGACCAAAGATGACCTTTTCCCCTATGCTTTGCGGATAAACGGCAATACAGGCTTTTTCAGGCATTCTTCGATGTAAATTTGGGTTGTCATCGTCGAGGATATGACGAATGGTTCCATTTTCAGGCCACAACTGCAAATCGCTTGCGAAATCATGCGAACTTGTCGGCAAACACGAAGTTGAATGCTTCGAAGTGCCTGCTTCATGAGGGCGCAGTACTTTCAATTGGGCCGCAGTTCCGATGCGTTCGGAAGGTTTAGATGCTTCGGTATGAAATTAGCCTTGTGCCACTCCAAACCCTCTTTCGAGTAATGGCAACGAGGCTTAATCCGGCCAGAAAATCGTAGACCATCGTGTGACCTCAGCAAAGGAAGTAGACGCTTTTTGAGGCATTCTCAGTTGTCACGAATGGGGTGCTCCGCTCTCCACATGAGCAAAATGCATGCCAAATCATATATTTTATGGCAAACTTTGACATCTTCTGCTTTCTAACGTCCTCAGGGACATCGAATTTATAATGAGCAGTGAAAAACTGGAGCCCCGAAAGGTGCCGGAAGTCTGCTTTTACATTCGTCTCATCATCCATAACGAGGCAATGTGGTTTCGTCAACATCTGGCTGTAGATTTTCTGTGCACGTGTTTTACGTATCGTGTTCTGCCGTTCATCGCGATTAGGCGCCTTTGACGTTGTATCGTGTGAAGTCCTTCACGTTTTTCGCATCTTGCACGAAAGCTTTGGTTAGATTCAGTTTCCTCGCCAAATGTCGAACTGAACTGTTGGAATTCCTCTTGAAAGCTTGAACTACCCGCTTGTGATCCTTATCACTATACGAAGATCCATTTTGACACATTTCTTTCTGATCGATATTCAAACGTTCGTGGTACCGATTTAAAACACGAGACACCGTAGAATGTACAATTTTCAGTACGTGCGCAAAATTTCTTTGCGCCGCTGCTGTTCTTCCGACTCCATCTTCGCAACGATTGTGCATCTGCTATTAACTTTTCTCATATAAAAAAGATATCCTTAAAGACACAATTGCTATTTATACAAATTTCAAACTTGAATAATGTACATGGAATTGTACACTTCTAAAATGTTATTACTTGTCCATGTAAAATGCAGTAAATCAATACACTTCGAACCGTTCATTTACAGAAAACCCAACCTCGATGTCCTTACAGAATCAATGAAAAGCAAGCGATTAATAAATAATACTTAAACCATCAAGTTAGGCCAAGGTATAATGCCGAGCCATTAATCTTTGTACTGGTAAATAATACAGATTTCAAAATTATTTCGAATAAGTAATTTTTTAATCTGGCAAAAGAACATCATTCTTTTTTAAATAACTCATCTTCTTCGCTATCTGAAATTACACTGCTACTATCGTTCAACATTTCAACAGATTTTTTCTTCAATCTATCTTTAGTTTTTCCTAATTTCTTCTAATCGTTTTTACTCATACCTTCGTATCTGGCAAAGTCTTGTTTTATGGAATCTTTCCAGGTAAAACTATCTTCCTAGGAGGTCTACCTTCCCTTTCCAAGCAAATTTAAACTTATATACTAACTTAAGTGGATGCGATGGTTCTCTCCAGAAGATATGACCATAATAAGAAAATTCTTTCTATTCTAACTCTTCGATTTATTGTTTTTCCTCTCTTATATTTTATTTCCTGTTTTTTTCGGCTATTCCAAGTATCTCTCACTATAAGTTCCTCATATTTTGCTTATTGCAATCTACTCCGTTTCGCAAGAGTCGCTGCTTTAATTACATTTTGAGTTGCCGGAGAAATAACAGTGTTACAAACAAGTCAACCTATTTCCCACGATGATCTGAAATTTCAATAAAACTGTACGACGGTTTTGGCTGATTTCATAGCATCAACACATAAATTTGGAATAAATCAATTTTGCTGTTAGTTCAATCCATGAAGCATTCGTTATTCATTTAATTGTGTATTATTAGTCATATTAAAACTAACTACAGTAGCATAATTAGGCTGCATGAATAAACTACGAACTTTTGAGTTTACTTCAGCCATAAGAGTCTGTGCTGATCTCTCTGCAACCGATTTAGCTGCTTTTGTCCAAGATTTTCGAAATGTTTCTATAGTTGTAGCTTGTTGTTTATATTGAGAGAGTTCTCTCTTCACGGGAGCCCAATACCGCTCGATAGATAGCAACTCCGGACAGCTAGGTGGATTCGCCTTTTTCGTCTTTCGGTACAACATAGACTCCATTCGCTTTATACCATTCCAAAACATCTTTAGCGTAGTGACAAGATTCCAAATCAGGCCAGAATAGCGTGGGAGGGTCATGGCTGCATAGGAATGGTAACAATCGCTTCTTTAGGTATTCTTCATGGTATATTTCCGTGTTTACTGTCCCGGTAGTGATGAAGCTTGGGCTTGCTCGACCACAGCTGCGTATGCCTGCCAAACCAAATATTTTTCGGGAAACTTGGCCTTTATCTTCGTCCTGAAATGCTCCTCTACGCCGTTCCGTCAATTCCGTCAAATATTCGCAATACAACTTACAAAGCCCGGGTTATAGCCGTCACATTCGGTTTATATTTACGATTCGGTACAGTTTTCACCTTGCCGGGCTTTCATACCTTGCCGGTGGTTGGAAGCATGCACGAATGTTGGGAACATTTTTATTCTTCTAGCCACAGTACGTACCGAAAGATCTGGGACGGCATTGCGCATCTCGAATCGAGTTACTCGATTCGAGAAATCTTAAACTCTAAAAGTTATGTTTTGGTATTACGTAATTTTTCCAGGTTCATAATTTTAGCGTACTAGATTACGAGCTTAATGGGTACTTGACCAACTCGAAGAGAAATGTCAAATTATACATTCCCGTTTCATTTTACTCAATTTTTTAGTACAATTGTACACCACCTCGTTTTCTGTAAGAACTCATAAAATTGAGTAGATTCACTTTTTACGAAAATTGAGTAACATTTCCGTGAGAGAAAAAGAAATAGTATACAATTATACTAAAGTTGAGCAAAATGAAATGGGTGTGTAGATGTATACAAACAAACATAACTTGCTCGGTAGTGAATTGTTTGCAGCTGAAAATTGAAATTTCAAAGAAAAGTTTTCACAATGTTTTTTGACGACAGTGACGATAATGAAGAAAGCACTCTGTTTCCGCAGAGACGTGAGCTGAGGGATTGCAGCAATCTACTTTTTTTTAGTGAAAATTAGTGAGTAAATTGTAGTGAATTGTAAAGTTGATGAAAATCTGAGGAGTTCATTGATTTTTTTTTAATTTCACATGAAGTGCGTTGAAGTTCCTTAAATTTCCATGAAATTGGTTGAACTTTGGTTTTGTTAAAAGTTAATTGAATTTCAATGAAAATCGTTGAACTTTCCTCGTAGAACATCCATGTAGTTCGGAACATCCCTGAAGTTTATTGAATTTCCATAAAGTTGGTTGAACTTGTTTAAAGTTCATTGAATTTCTTTGAAATTCTTTGAACTTCCCTGAACATCCCTGACGTTTCTAGAACTTCCTTCAAGTTCGTTGACTTTCCCTGAAGTTCGTTGAAGTTTCTTAAATTTCCATGAAATTTGTCGAATTTCCCTGAAGTTCATTGAATTTCTATAAAATTCGTCGAATTTCCCTGAAGTAAAACTTATCGTAGTTTATCCCTGAAGTCGTAGTTTATCCCTGAAGGTGGTAAATTTTGATATTAAGCTCATTGAATTTTCACGAAGTTTGTTGAACTTGGCTGAAGTTCGTAGAGTTTCCATGTAGATCATTGAATTTCTATAACGTTCGTAGAACATCCCATGAGTTTTGTAAAACTTCCCGATTGATAATGTTGTTTTGTCGGGATGGTTTGGTTAGATAAAAGCATAATGGGGTCTTCCTAAGACCCGTTGGTAAAGGCGCAAGCTATAAAGCAAAACCATGGCCAGTAACGCTGGTAGATCACCTTTTTGTGGTGCGTTACGGAGTATCAGATCTACCACCGAATCTACCTAGTCCGAATTAATTCAAACTAGGGAACATATTTGTTATTCGTAGTCAAAGGAACATATTTTAGGCCTTATTACATTTTATGTCTTATGAAAAGTGACAATACGCGCTTTGCAATTGTGCGAGGATGAGCTTAGAATAAATAAGACATGGTTAGTCTTCATTTATGTGAATTCTCATTGTCTGTTTGATTTTCTATAGTTTGAATTGGTTATGACTAGGGTTCTGATGCATGGTCAGTATCGGAGCCAAAGTTTGTTTTCCATGCAATGGATCTGATTTCGACTGGTAAAGCGGCGTGCCTTTGAAGAGTGCTCTCACTCCTCAAAAAGTTTAAAAAGCGGAAACTTTCAATAAAACTTGTTTCATTGCCAACAAAACAAACAATGACAACACCGAATACCTCATCATTTCTCAATAGTGATGAGGTAAATCGACATGCACTAAACAATAGATACGGGATATACTACAATAGATCAAATTACTGTCCTTGGTCCTAGTTCTAGGAGGGGCGTAACAACAGTCAGGAAGAAAAATAAGAAGGTTAATGTTTTAATTTGTAAGTTTTGTTTTTTTTTCATTTTTTTCAACTTTTTCAACAATTTTGTTCATAAAATATCTTTAAAAATCAGACTTTTGATTTTAGGCTTTCTGGTTTCACTAGCAATATAACTATTTGTATCTCATTGCTCTCTTCTTGTGTTTCAACATATCTTCGGAATAGTTCCAGTTTTTCCTTCTTCGCGTTAGACCGCTTACTCACTCTTGTTCCAGTCCTAACTCTCATTCGGAGCTCATCAGGTTGATCTTCTGAAACCATCGATTCACCGTCAATACCGTCTTCAAGGAATTCTTCTACAAACGCTTCATTTCCTTCTGCAGTTTGACTTTCCGTGTACGGTTCCTTTCCATCATCTGTAGGGAAAATTCTCTGAGAAAGCTTGCGACATCCAAACGATTTTGCAGCAGCTATGCCGGAAACGGAGGCATTCATCCCGGCGGATCTCACCACACTCTCTTCCTGTTGGACTTATTTAGGCCTCCTCCTGTTTTTTTTCTCAAACTGTAAATGTTGTGGCATAGTTTGTTTTTCACTTTATATGTGTTATATGGAACTAGGATAGAAAAATGAATTTTTCATTCTACTTCTGAACATCAAACAATTAAGTTGTTATTGAAATTGAATCACTCTGTCGACTGTGTCCATGTTAATATTTCAAAAAAACAAATCCGAATTTATCTTTTTCCACTCGGAAACTTCCCGCACCGGAGGACCTCGTTCGTTGAGCGAATTTCTCAAATAATCTCACAATCGGTGGGAGTTTCTTTTGGCATCGGGAGTTTTTAACAGATCCCGAGAAAGGTCTGGGTTTTCCTCCATGAATTCCATAAAGAATTCCACTTAAGAGGAGTTGATGTTTAACGCATTTCGTTGCGATTCCGTAGACCGTAGTCCGATTGAATTAAAAACATTATATTTGCACTTACATATTGGTACATGCATACGATTTACCAATTGTTTGTGCAATCAAATTCGTATTTGCTCTTGTATTTCACGATGTTATTGATGCTATGATTCCACTTATTTTTGCGACGAACAACTTCTACTTTTCGAGATATTTGAAGTCGATTCGCGCTAAAAAATGCTCGAACTTAATGTTACGCAATGCCAATTTTTACTCGAAGATCTAGTACTACTCGAAGCGTTTCACTCGTTTCGAGCTCGAATCGAAATCGATAATGGCAAATGTGGTCGAAACGAAACAATAGCACTCGTATCGAAATGCGCAATGTCAGCCCTGGTCTCTTCTGCAATATTTGCTTCACCTTCGCGAAATTCTGCTGGTTCCTTCCGGTTTTGTGCCGCTCCCAGCCTTCCTGGCTGCAGTCAAACGTGTATCGAAAGATTTCAGAACGTTATGGACAGTGCTTGCAGGAAAACCAAGCTTCTCCGGATTTCCATTGCGACCGCACACAATCGCTTTTCGCACTGGTTCTTCTTTCGGCGCCATCTTCGATCTAAAAGCTTTTAGTATCACCAAAAATTGATTTTACACAATGAACAGACATACGTTCATCAGTCTGCGAAATATTTCACGCGTTGATGAAGTATTTCCAAAGATATACGTATTTAGGGGTGTCCAGATTTTGGCGCGAACTAGCC
>JASCZW010018792.1:0-14820 GCA_034211315.2 Aedes japonicus | reverse complement strand
GTCCCTTGCCGTCACACATTACGCGTGCAGAACTGATGCGTTTCATTGGTGCCCATTTAATGATGGGATGCATTTCCTATCCACGACTAAAAATGTATTGGAAGACAGGACTAGCCATGCTCATTATTTCGGATACTATTTCACGGGACAAATTCCTTTAGCTGCGTAGATTTTTCCACCTCGTTGATGTAAATAATCCTCCATCTGACCCCAATGCTAATAAGATATGGAATATCCAGCCTATAATCGATGCGTTACATAAAGGCGTTCGTGCAATTCCTACAGACTGTATATTCTACTCAATTGATGAACAGATGATACCATACTTAGGACGATGTCCGGTTAAGCAATATGTGAAAAATAAACCACGCCCAGAAGGTCTGAAGAATTTCGTTGTTGCTACATCGTCTGGTCTTGTCGTTGATTTTGAGATTTATCAAGGCGACACAACCCCCTTGCCAGACACAAGTCTGGGACTTGGCCCAATGGTCGTCCTACGATTGATATAAACACTACCCGAAGGAAGTTGCATTTATTTCGATCGTTATTTCACGACTATCCCGTTGCTTCAACGTCTTAGGCGAATGAAACTGAATGGAACTGGTACTATAATGACAAATCGTGTGAAGGGAATATTATGGACTAAACCAAAGGAAATGACCAGAGGAGCTAGCGCAGAGCATGTATCGCCAGACAATAAGGTTGTTATTGTTGAATGGATGGACAGCAACAAAGTAGTGATTGCCTCGACATGCTCTGGACTTAATCCTTCGTCCAAAGTTCAAAGATGGTCTAAAACGGATAAAGCATACTTTGATATTGACTGCCCTGCTGCTATTGTTGAGTACAATAAACACATGGGAGGAGTTGATCTATGTGATCAGCAAATGGAATGCTACCGATCATTCTTCAAGACTTCAAAGTGGACTTGGAAAACGATTGCCCATTTCTTTGAGTTCGGAGCAGTTAACTCTTGGTTCCTCTACAAGCATCACTGCAAAATGAAGTCAGTACCTCACCCTAAAGACCTGCTGGCTATGAGAATGGAATTAGCCGAAGCACTTATGACAACGGCGAACCCCGTTAGATTGGTTCTAACCGACTACGAAGACGATTATAATGATCACCCACCGAAACCTTCAACATCAAAGCTGATTAGCCCTCCGGAAAAGATGCCTTCCGTAGTAAAACGATATGACAGGGTGGATCACTTTCCTTCAATGGAAGCCTTGTTTTCTGCTCGTTGCTGCCGTTACGAGCATTGTGGAGGTCGCAGCCGCGTTCGTTGTTTGAAATGCAATGTCTATCTTAGTTTTTCCAAGACACCTAACTGTTTTCATAAATTCCATGTGCGATGAAATAATTCATAAATCATAAGTGTAACAATGCTATTCTGCATTTTGTGATGGATAATAAATGGACAAATTGTTACAAAATGTTTACCATTATTCTTATCTTGAAACGAACTTTTTTTATAAATATTAATGCGTTCATCGTAGCACGGATGATAAGACGCAAGTGCTGTTGCTATTTGCATGTTTTAATGATTTTGAATTTGACGGTGTTTAATTTGAACATTATTTAATTTGATCCGCGTTTATTTGCACGCCCTTCAAATTAAAAATGTTCAAACTTTATTTAACAAAGTGAAGCGAAATAAAACACCGTGAAACGAAATGCAGAATCAAGTCAAAACGGCAAATAAAACAACCAGAAACTTGGTTTAAAGGTTACAAGAAGTTCAAATTAAAAATTAACCCCGTTAATATGAATGAGGTTCAGGGGGTCCACGGTATTGAATTGAACTCATGTATTTCGGTATACTTTTCAAAGGGCCGTCCATAGAACACGTGGCATTTTTGGAGCTTCTAGATCTTTTCTCTTGTGGCCTCTTTTATATGGAAAATTGGCAAATTGGCATGGACCATGTCCGCACCTTCCTCCCCTTTAAAGGCCACGTGATTTATAGAAGGCCCTTTATAAGGAAGTGTTGTATCTTCAGCATGTTTTTTTGAAAGGTCAAGCTTTCTGATGGAACTAATGAGTCAGTAATATTCAACACTTTTTTGAAACATTAGTGCGTTTCGCATACGTACGTTTGGCATAATGCGAATTATATGCCTTCTTTATAAGGCTTCATGTTTTGTATGAAACTTCTTTATGCGATTCGTTAATTATGCCAAACGTTATATATAAAAAAAAAACATTTTTATGCGAATTGAGCTATCTTCTATCGGCCCATTTCTTGACAAGGCTGGATCTCCTAAAGATCTTTATTGAAGATTTAATTTTTATATTTTGTAAAGATTTTGAGGTGCTAATGATTGGAAAAATGTCCAATGTTACTTACCTGCACCAACCCAAAGTAGCTATCCGAATAAAAAGGCTATCCATAAAACACGTAGGCCGATTTTAGAAAATATCAGCCCCCAACCGCCCCCCCGACCCTGGAGTTTGGTCTTGTAAATTTTGTATGGAGCGAATACTTTGGCCAAGCCCTCAACCCCCTTCGTACTAAAGTATCCGTGGTTTTGGACAGCCCTTATTGGTTTATCTCCGTACGGCTTCCTATGAGACTTTGTTGAGAACTTTTTTCTCTTTTCGATACAAATTGTTGCAAAGCATTGAAATTTATAAAAGGGCAAAAACTCAGAACCTTTTGGCCACCCTTGCATAAAAAGGAGTACCCTAATCGTAAAATAAAAAAATACGGGTCCTATATTTTGATAGAAAGAACAACTACAATAAACAAATTTTTTTTTCGAGCATCGGCCGCCTAAGTGCCGGACCCGCACAATTGTGCGGGTCTGAATTTGATCAAAAATATTGCCTAGGTGGGTGAAGAACTTCAATTAAAGAATATTTTGTTCTGGAAGATATTAACTTTATGAGGTAAAATAGGAGATAATCACCAACATATGGTCCGTCCCGAAAGGGTTATTTTAGCGTGTATTCTCATTTTCCACGAAATAGGTAATCAGTGACTCAATAAGTGATTGCAACATGTTAACATGTTATTACAAGCTGCCATACCTATTCTGAACGGCATTGATTAATATCAAGAATCGCCCTCACCTAGCACTTGGTACACCTTTCACAGTGTCACCTGCCCTTTCGGTGTAATTTTTACCTGTCACTGTCGTTTCGATTTTATTTACGATATTTTGTCTGCATTTAAAAATAATTTGTGAAAAAGGTTATAGGAGGCATAAGCTAAAACCTGAGTGCATGGCACGCCTGACATTCATGAGTTCGCTGGATAAGCCCCTATGGTCTCTCTGATGGCAATTTATTCACACGAAGCTGTTTTCTGTACACAGATAAAAAGAAACATTGAATTTTCTGCGTAATCTAATGCATATAAAGAGAAAACTAGATTTGACAGAAAATAATGGGATATTTCATGTAAATTTAAGCAGATAATGCCTGAAACTAGCCTGTTGTCTGAAAGATTGCAAGAATTGTTGTATGACGCATGAAGGATTGCAAACAGTTTCGTTGTTTACGCCTTCTTAAGCTTAGATCTAAACGAGAGCAACATTTTGTGCGCTTGTTGAATTTGCTCTCTGGTAATGTTACAAATTACCTAAAATTTGTAATTATTTAAATTACAAATCGATTTTCCTCGAATCGATTCTTCCGCAGTCGATTTGTTCTCGAATCGATTTTTTTTTTTGATTGAGCAGAATCGATATTTGTGTGTAAAATGCCCATTGCTATTTAAAAATGACCGTCGTCCTGGCGAGCATATCATTTTAAATGTTTTAAGGTACCATTCTACAAAAACAATAAAGATAGTTATTCCCATAAAAATATCCTAGGGTCTTGCAGAACGAGTTCGCAACAAATTTTGCTTGAAATTTAGGGGAAGCGTCAGGAGATTTTGAATCGACGGTATTTTGAACCACCCTAATATAAATCTTGGTAACACTCTCTCAATGCTTTTAGTTTGTCAGGTTCTGTTACACTGAACACGTTTCCTGAGGAATGACGTTTAGCAGTGCCACAATTGATCATGTTATTTATCACTTCCATTTATCCAAAGTAAAAAAAATATCTCATTCTCACGCAAATACATCTACGCCGTTCTCCCCCACCTCTCGAGAAACGCGAAACAATTTCGACTTCTTATCTTTCGCTACCTCCTTTCACTCTTCGGAACACTGACTTGTTAGCAACGACTTGGAGCAATCGTGAGAATGAAATTGTACCCTCATTTTTATTCTTTTATTTTAAAAGACACACATCCTACCCAACGACAATGGTGAAGCCAGTGAGTACCGAAATGCCTTGGAACGTCGCCGTAATAAAACTTGAATTTTCATATCATCGCCCACTCCACATCTTCAAGCTTGCAGTCGCAGCAGAAGATCTTCTTTGATGCTGTTGTCATTCTTCTCGCTAAATCTTCCCACACCCCAACAAGCACCATTCATTCTGAGCATCCAGCTCGTGTGCCGGTGTAGGTTGATATGGTTTCATTAAGGAGTTTATCCTCTAAAGCTTTATGGGCGAGCGTAACGAGCTTCATACACAGGCCCCAAGGCAGGCTGGACACTGGCACTGTCATAGTTCATCATCCTGTGGTTCCGACATGACGCTCTTTGAGCACACTGACTCCGCACCTTGAAGGGTGGGTTTCTTGCGAAATAAGTTATAAAACTCGCATCATTTGCGTGAATATGGGAAATCATGACGATATGATATGCAAGGCGGCAACGTTGACGGCGAAGGCGATGTGATATCTTGATGTTATGGGAAAAAGAGAGCTTGTTTTTGTTCCTTTGCTTTCTGGGGGCAGAGCAAACTTTTTAAAGTATTTAGTCACGCGCTGGTGACATTAGAATCCATCCAGTTTATCTTTCACGATGTCTTTGGAACAAATTACAGATGCTAATTGAAAGTTGTGTCAAAGATGCGTTTGATTTTTTGTTAAAAGACAAATAGTTATGAAAGTGAAGTGGTTCTAAACCGAGAAAACAAGTAGAAGCGCAGAAAGTGGAATAGATTTAGAAACACATTGCAGACCACATTAAACTTGTTTGCTTTGTTTGCATGGTTATAAAGTAGACTACGTCCTACGGGAAGATATAGGGAAAAACAGTACAAAACACACTGGTAGGGGTAGGGTTGAATGACCCACTCAATAAATATACTGAAATCTTCAACATCTTCAACAAGGCACAAATTACACCAAAATATGATCAAAATTGAAGAAATTTTCCCGACTGTACCTCACATGTAAATATTAGAGTTAATCAATTTCTCACGCGTTAATATCCATGGTTTCAATATATTATCAAAACTTCAATATAATTCCACGTATTTTCAGAATATTTAGACAAAACCATGCAAAACTAAAACTGGGGCAGTACGCACCGTGGCGTTATGTGTACGTCTACACGCTTAGAAAAAAAATCCCAGTGGAGCGGTTAAGTGCTTGAAGCCAACGTTGGGTATAAATAACTTACTTCTGGTAAAATTTTACCCAAAAGTAAATAATTTGAACCCAATGGTAGATAAACACAATTATACCCAACGTGTTTCCCACACTAAACTTCTCCTTTGGGTACTTTTTTCTAAGCGTGTATATAATGAGGAGTTGGCAACATATCACAACGTTTTGAGCAACGTCTTTATTCTATACCCATAGGCTGCTTGAATACCAAACAGAGCAAAGAGGACGTGTCGATATGTTTCAACTTTACACCTCCAATGAGTAACTTTTTATAGCAGTGTTTTTACTTTTTACAAGCGGTACGTGCTTCCTAATAATGTGGTTCATCATATCCCAGTGTTGTGGTGCATCTTACCCCAATTTCGGGGTGCATATTGAGCAATTAAACAGGCGTTTTACCCCCGTGTCGTTTTGGGATCAAATTGGAAAAGGTTTAAAAAATCATGAATAATCATCGTTTTGAATTTAAATCACATTTGAACTACAACGAAAACATCGTAATGCACCATACTCAATAACTCATTCGTATATTTCAGCTTCCATTCCTTAGTTATTCACGATGTTGCTTAAACGGTCCGTTTTGTACCATCCTCCCAGTAGTGTTAAATTAAAAATCTAATTGAAGAGGTTCCATCCTACATCGAAAAATAAATATGATTTGGAGCATTAGTGGTTACATGAGAATTTTTTCAAGCAAATTAAACCAATCTTAAGCAGAAGTGTGGAGAAGATGATGATGATGGTCCCGCCCTTACCCCTACAAAGGTTTGAGCTAGACGATTTTATCTCTAAGATAATTAATTTGGTAACAATTCAAACCAGTTATGCAAAAAAACGAACTGATTTCATCTACAGATATAAATTTCTTCAAAAGTATCCATTTGCTTCACAGCGACATAATCGTGAAAAGCTTTGATGTTAACCACAAAAGTTCGCAAGTATTCCCAGCGATCAGGAAATTCTGTTGCAATTCAGATCACAGAATCCAGTCAAAGGACATTATCAAAAGACAAGCCAATATCCGATCCTGCCCGCTACAGAGTCAGAGGTTCCAACACTAATGGAACCGCCACCTTAGTTTTGGGCTGACCAAGGATATCCCCACTCAGGGAGATCGAGAAAATTTCCAAACCGAAAAAATCCTCGACCGGCATTAGTCAAACTTTTACTTTCAACCACAAAAGAATTGACGAAGAATTCCCCGACATTCAGCCAGACAACTCGCTACTTTTTCATAGTACCATCTAAAGCATCAAAGGTCATTTTTTTATAACGAATTTAAAAAGAAGTCCATCATATCTGTATACCGCGCGCGAGGCTCAAACAATTGTAGACTACTTTCTTTATTTTTTTTTATTTTTTAAACTAACACAACATTATACAAATTTCCATCATCATCATTGTGACGAACAAAATAGTGAGTTTTGTAGTATTGTAAATGTGAAAAAATAAAATTGAAAAAATAAAATAGCCAACTCATTTTAATCCGTTTGTAAAGAACTTCGTCAGATACATTCTTCATTTTTACAAAAAAAAAAAAGTAACATAAATGTACAAGAAATGGTCTACCCAAAATAATCCGTTTTATAATAATAAAACATCGTCAGGTACAATCTTCATAAATATTGAAAAAAAAAAATTTTACGCTTGCTGCTCAGAATACAGTTTTAACGTGTGAAATACATAGTCTTTTAAGTTCTTAAGTTGGTGCACGTTTAATGTGTCTTGGCATCGAATTGAAAACATTTATTCCTTTAAAATATAATGAGTTTTGTGAAGCACATGTCAAGAAATTTGGTGTTCTTATTTAATCCGCGTTTCTAGTATTATATCTATGAAAATCACTTCCTCTTTCAATTCGATCACACAAATATCGAGGAAGCAAACCATTAACTACTTTAAAAATGAACACCATAGTTAAATACACAATTCTTTGCTTCACTGATAGCCATTGTAAAGCGTCTAACATAAAAGTCGAGGAAGTGAATCTGTTACATCTTAAAATCAAACGCATTATTTTATTCTGCAAACGCTGTAACCTCAATATTTGTGTTTGGTTGGCCAAGAATAAAATGGAAGGGCAAAACTCTAAATGAGGGGAGATGATTGATTTGTATAGCTGTATTTTACTGCAAGTAGTTAAATCGTTTTTTAATCGGCATAGAATTCCATACTTCTTGGCAATTTTCTTGATGACATTGTCAATGTGAGCGTTGAACTTTAGCTTGTCATCAATAATCACGCCAAGATATTTAATCTCCCGAACGCGATCAATTGCCTCATCATCAATCGTAACTGAGACATTCTCATTTACTCGATTCTGTGAAATTACCATAAATTTAGTTTTACTTATATTCAATTTTAATTGCTTACATTTCAACCATCTACTAAGAAAATGCAAATCTTCGTTCAAATGGGTAACGGCTTCATTTAAATCTTTAGCTGCAATGAACAACACAGTGTCATCTGCAAACAGATTAATGTCACAAAATCGTAAAACACGTCGCATGTCATTAATATACATAATAAACAAAAGGGGCCCTAATACACTTCCCTGGGGTACACCAAGGTTATTCCCCACGGGACTGGAAACAGAATCATTAAAAACAGTCCTTTGAGTTCTGTCAGACAAATAGCTTTCAAACCATCTGTATGCAGTACTCGAAATTCCAAAGCGCTTTAGTGCTTTCAACAACAAGGGCCTAGAAATTGTTTCAAAAGCGCGTTTCAGATCCAAAAAAACAGCAAAAATTGTTTGTTTACTCTCTAAGTTATCTTTCCATTTTGCTAATACTAAATTTAACGCGGTTTCACAAGAATGGCCTTCCCGGTAGCCAGATTGTTCCGAAATCAACAAAGAGTTACTATTCAAATATTGTAACAACTGGCCTTTCACAACAAGCTCTAAAATTTTCTCTAATGTGTGCAACATGTTGATAGGGACGAAACTCTTCGGCTTTAATCGTCCCAGCAACCTTTTGAATCGGAACAACGAACGATTCTTTCCACACTTCAGGCACGTGCCCAGTTTGCAATGATTCATTAATAAGGTCCAGTAAAGTGTGACCAATGATATGAAAGCAATCTTGAATAACTCTAGCATTAACATTATCTACTCCAGCCGATTTTCCTAGTGAAAAGCAAATATTTCTAAGCTCATCTATTGTGATGGGGTGAAAACCTTCAAATCTGCAATTACTATTAACTGGCTGCTTTATTTCATCAGGTTCATCAACCAATTCAATAGATTGATTGATCAATGAAACACTATTGACGAAATAATCATTAAACTTAGACGCAATTGCTTGTTCAGACTGTTCTATTGTGCCTTTAAAAGTTATGGACCGCGGTCTGCAATTGCTAGGTTTCAATAATGATTTCAAAATTTTCCATAACTCTCTGCTGTTGTTTTGATGTTGATCAATTTTCCTCTGTATATATTCACAACGAGCTTTTTTAATGGATTGTGAATATTTATTCCGCGCGATTGTGTACTTATTCCAATGATTATCACTATTAGATCTACAAAACTTTTTGTGCAATTTATCCCTCTTGTGTTTAAGACGTAAAAGATCCAAATTGTACCAGCTGTTCGAGTTCTTCAAAGAAACAAATTTTTGTTCAACCTGGAAATTCGCGTATATTCATCTACCGTTTGTCTTAAATTGAAAAAGTTAGCTAAATGCTTCAAATGATTCGAATTATTATTATCGCGCCAATTTATATTGAAATCACCAGCAATTATATTTAATTTACTCGAATCAAGAAATACCTCAAGCCAGTTCTCTAAAATTTCAATAAAACGCTGGTCACTAGAACTGGGAGAGTGATATATGGTGTTTTAGTTACCCATCATCATGCCACGTACAACTGTTATGCCCAAGAACCAGTTACCATCAACCATTTCGTTGTGGCGAAGATTGAATTGAACTGATTCTTTGACACAAATAGCAACACCGCCAGTATGTCTAGAATGTGATAAACAAGCAGCAACATTATATCCCGGAATGCAATATTGATCAAAGGCTTCAATTTCAACAATGGGAGTTTCTGCTAACAAAACCAAGAGTGGACGTTTTTCTTCTACAATCTGACGTAATGCTACGTAGTTTGTAGACAACCCCGCAATATTAAAATACAAAAAATCAAATTGATTACCATTCTGCCTGGAACTCAGTTGCTATTTATTGAAACGCAAGCTGCTTTTCTTTTGTTCAAAAAGTCTCTTGTACACCCAACATTGAGAGCTAAATGCGGCATGGTTTACGTCCAAGTTAAGTTTACGTTCTTTATTCATTTTCAAACAATTAACACATTTCAAAACAGTTGACGTACACTCCGATGTCTTATGGTTTTGACTACACCGAGAGCATGTATCACAGTTTTTGCAATCAATGCTCTTATGTCCAAATTCTCCACATTTGAAGCATTTCAGAACATTAATGTCAGGATACACAAAGCACCGATCAAAATCTACATTTACTTCATTTGCTTTTAACATACAATTATATGTATCCAAATCGACTTCAATTACCGCACTAAACTTGTTGTAAATGAACCGTGTATTTTCATAAACTCTAACTACTTTTACATCATTTATTGCGATGTTTTCATTTTGACTTTTCAAATAGTCTATGAAAACATCGGAGGATAATTGACGGCTCATGCCCACTACTTTCAATCTTGGCACCGACGTGGGAACAACAGCACTATAATTTTCACCCAGATTGCTTTCAATACCATTTTTCACATTAGTTACATTTGCTCCGATGGCACATTCAACAATAATGGCACCATCTTTTCCATTCCTAAAATTACTAATTTTGTGTGTTTTTGGATCTAAATTACGAGTATCATCGCAAGCTTGTTTGGACTCTTTTGGTTTGATCACAATGACCGGACGAGCCTTACGATTGTTTTTTTTACTACTATTACCTTTAATATTACTATTTTCTTTACTTTTATCATTTACATTTTCATTGCGCCTCTTTACGACATCCGCAAAAGTTGCGTTGCCTTGAAAAACATCATCAATTGCATCGTTATCGTTTGTTTGAATTTTACGCTTTTTGCCAATTTGCAACAGATCGGATTCGGAATGAATCGCCTCAGACCGCGCGCGGGCATTATTCATTACAGCTAAACTATTTCGCGTATTAATCTCCAAAACTGAACTTGTCATAGCATTAAATTTCTCACAGATTAATTTATCAAAAGACTTATTTATACTCTGTCTCAAATGTTCCATCCCGTTTTTCAACGCGTTGTCTATTTGGGCAGAAATTTGATCTCGCATGCATGTGATCGAGTCCGAAAGTTGTTTCATCCCTTCCTCCATCCGCTTAGCATCCGAGATCGCATCTTCTTGCCCACCACAACACTGGTCTGATAGACAATCTACACATTTAAAGCAAAGGTTTGCATTATCGGTCGGAAACAGAATAAAATAAATCTAAACAACTTTGAAGGTATTATTGCTAAAATACGCCATACACTGAAAATAATATTTTTGTTCGTAATACGTAATCGAAGATATAACTCACGAGTATTGTCGTTGTTTTCTGAAAAGCAAGATTAGCGGATTAAAACCTCAGCTGGGGTATGGTTTGGGTTACCCACAAAGCGTTGTAGTCTATCTTAACCTATCTAGTAGTACACTTGAAGGATTTCGATAAATTGGAGTCTCTAGAAGCATTTCCTGTCTTCTAAAACGAATCTCATCTGTTTTGTATAACTTGTTGCTATACAGGGTATATGTTCGAATACAAATTTTCATTGTTGTATAAGTGCGCACCATGTGCTTGCTGTATATTGGTATTAGCGTCAGCTTAAGCCTCATATATAGGCTGCACACGGTGTCGACTTGCTGTCATGTGTTGTTTGTTTACCGTGTACGATGAAGGAGTGCCGTGACGTTGTAGTAAAGCTGTTTGCGAGAGGTGAGCGACCCGGCGATATATTCCGGCGGTTGAAATCCCACGGGGTGAAGCAGAATTTCATCTTTACCACCATCCCTTGGCCATACCATACCTAGCCACGGCTAAGGACCAAGCGAGATCTGGGCGGTCGCGTTCGGCGTAGACGCCAGCAGCCCTCAAGATGG
The DNA here is from genome assembly GCA_034211315.2 of Aedes japonicus. Classification (NCBI taxonomy): domain Eukaryota; kingdom Metazoa; phylum Arthropoda; class Insecta; order Diptera; family Culicidae; genus Aedes; species Aedes japonicus. The sequence continues at coordinate 3,259 of JASCZW010018792.1, read as the reverse complement.
GGAGCGAGCGGGTTTGTCGAAAAATGAACTACCTAATCCGGAAGACCGCTGCTGACCTGGATGTGTCGATGGGAACTGCCCACACCATCATAACGATGAATCTGGGATACAGGCCGTACAAGAAACGCACTCCGGTGTCACGGAGGCTAAAACAGCTAGAAGAGGTTGGACAGAGCCAATCTGATACTTTTGTGGCACGCAGATCAGGAGTTCGTGTTTTCTGATGAGAAACACCGTCCTACATAAACATTCCGCGATTCCAAAGCGCCGCGTCGGTAATGGTTTGGGGGACCGTATCCAGGCGTGTTTATCGAGAAAAAAGTGAAAATCAACGCTACGTATTATAAGGCTGAGGTTCTGGAGAAATTTGTGGCTCCGACACTTCGGAACCTCTACGGAAAGAACGTCTACCAACAGAACGGTGCATCGGCCAACACGGCAAATATCTTCCAAGCGTAGTGTTGGGAGAATTTGACTGATTTTCTCGATAAGACTTTGTGGCCTCCCAGCTCCTCAGACCTTAATCCCTTGGACTTGTATGTACCTGTCGTAGATGCTGGCTTAGCAGAACGAACATCAAGTGAGCACTATGGACCAATTTAAGAAGCTCATTTCCATGATCTGGGACGAGATGCCAATTGATCAGGAGCGTGCCGCAATACGGTGACATTATTATCAACGGGCAGTTATCTGGTTCATTGGTTTGTGTCCACTTCAAATGAGGGCTTCGCGGTTGCTAAGGAGAATGAGGTCTACAGCTGTTACGCGCCACTACACAGAGCTGACTGGCCGAAACCCGTTGAAAGCCAGGGTAGAATATGCGTTGAGATCTTTTCAGCTTTACAAATTTGCAGGAATGGTCAGGATATTTTCAGTATTACTTCAAAACGGCAAAGCAATGTTGATCCCGCCATTAATTGAGATTTTTAAGACAAGTTTAAGACCCAACCATATTACAACTTCATGGACACAAGTAAAAGTTATCTTCATACCTAAAGTAGAAAAGCGATACAAGGCGAATCCTAAATCATACAGACCCATAAGTCTTTCATCAGTCCTATAAAGGACTATGGAAAAAGTGTTGAATGATTATATCAATTCAAATTACATGAACACGCATCCACTATCTGAGTTCCAGTTTGCTTACCAGTCTGGTAAGTCAACAGTTACGGCACTGCATAGTGTGGTTTCAAAGGTAGAAAAAGCTCTATCGGTAAAAGAAATAGCGCTTTGTTCTTTCTTAGATATTGAAGGAGCTTTCGACAACGCTTCCTATTCGTCTATGGCTCGTGCCATGGAGAAAAGGAACTTTGACATGAACATAATAAACTGGGTTCATACCATGCTCGCAAAAAGAGAAATCACCTCCGAATTGGGTTCGTCTATTACAGTACGGGCAACGAAAGGTTGTCCTCAAGGAGGAGTCCTCTCATCAGTAATGTGGTCCTTAGCTGTAGACGATCTTCTTAGAAGCTTAGGGGAAACAGGTTTCGAGGTTGTAGGTTTTGCAGATGATATAGTCATTATAGTGAGGGGAAAATTTGACAACATCATTTCAGAAAGAATGCAATGGGGCCTAAAATTTACCCAGTGTATCAAGGAGGGCCTTAGCATTAATCCATCAAAAGTAGTAATTGTACCTTTCACTAGGAAAAGGAAGTTAAGTCTAAAAGCGTTACAGCTAGGAGGACCAAAGATTCATCTAAGTGAACAGGGTAAATATTTAGGAGTGATACTGGATGCCAAACTAAACTGGAATGCTCATCTTGAGTGCTCTCTGGATTTGCTCAAAAACATTTCGCAGAAAATGGTATCTAAGACCAAAAATGATAATGTGGATTTATGCATCCATAATATGTCCAAAATAAACTTATGCTTCTCTTTCCAGGTAACCAATCAGCATTAGCATATGCAGTAAATCAACCCTAAATCTGCATTTCAGATGCTACAAGCATTATATAAGCATTACACTGTGTCGAATAAATTCTTATACAAAATAAAACTCCATTTATTTCAAATCGATAATCCAGATTTTATTGATAACTTTACCCATTATATTGCAATAAAATACTGATCAACTACAACATATGTTTTGGAATAACACCACCTCTAACCTTCTTGACCAGTTCCAGACGTTTTCCGAAACCGTCACAGGCGTCACGCACGACTTCCATCGGCATTTCGTCCCAAATTCGTTTGATTACGGTTTTGAATTTGTTCGTATTAGACGCCCTGTGGTCATTTGTCTTTGCCAGCATGTATGGCCATACGAAATAATCCAAGGGATTCAGATCTGGTGAACTGGGAGGCCATTCATTCTTGTCCGAAAAGTCGGTCAAATTTTCTCGGCACCAGCCCTGAACGAGATTTGCCGTAGGCGATGGCGCTCCGTCCTGCTGAAACACATAGTGATCATCTCCAAACACCTCTTGTACATATGGCTTGACAACTTTCTCCAAAACTTCCGTTTTATAATATACGACATTCACTTTAACGCCTTTTTCAACATAAACCAGTGGTAATTTGCCTCGCTTGCAAACTGCTCCCCAAACCATAACTAACGCAGCATTTTGGAACCGTGGAATATTCCTGTCACTCTCTGGAACAGTTCTCGAAGAGAGAGCCTACAATCTGTCGTTCTGGACATTGTGGGATTGTTGCAAGACGAATAACTTTTCGTCGGAGAAGACAAATTCTTCCTCACCGTGCCACGGACTTGCTCTGCTTTTGCTGACTCGTTTCTGCTTGGAAGGTTCCAAAACTCCGTGAACCTTAGGTTTCTTGAAAGCTTGGAATTCGAGGTCATTTTGCAGTAAAGTATGCATTGACAATCTCGAAACATTCAAATTTTACGGCCATTTTACGTACAGAGCGCTGTGATTTTCGTCTAATCCATTCCCTGACCACTTTAACAACTCGAGCAGTCCGCACCGTACGAGTACGACCGGATCTATTCCGGCCATCCAACGAGCAAGTGTCACAGTACCTTCGGATGGTTCGGTACACAAAATCCCACTTTACTCTGAGGTTTTTCAAATTTCTGAAGAAAGCGCCCGGTCGCTCACCGTTCAAAAACTTTTTTATCACCACAGCACGAAACTCCTTCATCGCTGGTAAAAGATAAACACCGAATGAAAACCATCGGACATAACCGAAAAGCGTTTGTATAAACATAGTGCAAAACTACACCAACACATACGTGAAGCATGTTGAGTAGTTGCACGACATCAATGCAAGGAAAAAGTGTATGAGAATTATT
>JASCZW010018791.1:0-14827 GCA_034211315.2 Aedes japonicus | reverse complement strand
AGCCATTTGGTTAATATACAATCGAAACTCTTACAATTCCATTGAAAATTCTACCAACAACAACATATTTACTAAGTTATCCAGACAACAGGCAATAGTTGAGAATATAGAAAATAAAAAACAAGTCCCTAATATTGGTCCACGGGTTTTTTGTTAAATCATTGTTATTTCAGCTGTGTGAACTCTTAATTTATAACGTGTGAATAATGTCTGTACATCTACGCTACATTATTCGGTTTATGGGTTCAATTGAACTAAATTTAGAATGTTCAAAGATCATAATGATATTCTGTTCAGCTAAACGAGTGAAAGCATGATGTCTAAAAAGTTGAGATAATCATAAATTAAATGGAAGCGAGCTACTATACATTGATTAATTATTTCAGAATTGATTCGAATGAAATCCATTATCTTGATAGCAACTTAATTTTGTTGATTATCGCTGAAATAATGACATATTTGGTACATAGGCCGAATGAAGGAGCTAGAGCTAAAATTACATCCCCTTACCCCAGTACTTTCGGGTTTATTTTGCTTATTGTCTGACGCCGGACAATAGGGTCAAGAACTCCAAATTTCCAATCGTGATGTGATGGTACATGGCGTGGTTCCTCTCAATGGCCAGATCATAATACATTCAGTAATCTTATTCTATTGAATGTGGTTCCATAGCAGAAACACTAATACTGAAACCTACGGAAAGGGTAGAAAATCTCCTTCCAACGAAACGCTATAATTACAGGACATACACAGTACACCAATGCACATTAGGATTTCGGTCTGGTGATTTGTTAAAATAGGGTTAGCAAACTCACTGTTGACTGTCGGAAGACGTCTAGCCCTTCGCTGATCTCGATCTGACGATTTACATCAAGGAAAGCATAATTGTCATCCATGATTTGGGTTATAGATAACCACGAATCCTTCAGCCTACAGTTCGTCTGGCAGCAAAATATCTGACATCAACTGGTTTGTTACTGAACAAATAAAAAATAAGGTATGCAACAATACCTTAATAGTCCTGGAAAAACTGAAAAACAAAAACTATCAATCGAAACAACAAAGTTCAAATTTCAATTTAAAGATATTTGCTTGTTTTGTGAATAAATATATTATTTTAGACGACATTTCTGAAAGTTGTTTTCTGCCGTTCTAGTTACATTTAGATGGTAGCAATTTGAGTGATCGAAGAGCCTGGTTTGATGATTTCTGATGGAATATCTAATCAAGGTGGGCTAAAACTGACAATGATAATCGCATAAAGGCGAAGCTGAAAATAGCATACAAAATATTTTGAAGAGATATTATAAAATAAAATGATAATAACTCCACAAGTAGCACTTGTAACTTATAGTACAGTTAAAAAACTGGTTGCACAATGGTTACAATAGGACGCTTGTAATATGTTAGGATTAAACTGATCGAATATGGCACAGTCTTCTCGTCATTTGGAAACACAGTAGTTGCACAAAAGTTACACAGAGTGATAAAGTTGTGACCTATTATGAAACTGTCAAAAGCTTTTTAGTTGCAATATAGTTTTTGCTTGATCACTTAATAACTAAAACTTCAGTTGATCCCGAAGTAGGTCGCGCTGAACCGACGTGTTTGTGTTTCGCTGCTTGTTTTATCTGCAAATTTTCGAGAAAATTAAATATTTAGTGGAAATTATTGTGTAGTGTTGAACTTTTCATCTTGATAATGATTCGGTCACTAAAGAGTTGATTGCGGTCCAACAAGAGGCTTTCGACTGGTGTAAAAACAAAGTGTCCCCGGTGCAGACGGAACCCCGAACATACAGCCTTGCGGCGACAGGAGGAGCTCGAGTTCACCCGCGTCACTCGGAGATGTTTGGTTAATGGTCGTGAAGCGTTCATGGTCGACCATCTCCTTAAGAACAGAATGTTATCTGGAGGTACGCGGACCTGCTCTGGTTGCTCGATGTTACAACCACAGCAATGGAATGTTCTGGAAACCCGGGTGAGCTCTTTCCATTTTCTCCTTTTGTGTCCCATTCCAATATTTTTTGTTTCGATATGTATGTATATGTATGTGTATGTACACTCAGTGGCATGGGAGAGGCCGAGCAGGGTTTTGTTGGCGGAAGACTCCATGTTCAGCCTCCTGTAACTTTGTCAATTGTCAGTGTTTTTGGATGAGGGTTTGACAACATTATGCAAAATGTGTGAATCTGGTGTGATCAGGTTTTAGTGTTGATAGGGTTTATAGATTTGAGGTTGTCGTGGCATGTGTGAGGGAGTCATTTTTGGACGTGAAGATTTCGAGGTCCGTGTTTCTGTGAGGGGTTTGGGTGGCATATTGGAGGTTTCTTCAGGGCTTGTAGGGTACAGAGGATTGTGTGGGCAGGATTTGAACTGTTTCCATAGGGTGGTTTGGACTGCAGCTGGCGTCGGGGTTGACGTACCAGCGTGGGCATTTCCCTTTTCACCCGATGCTGACCTTGCTGAGGTGTCGGCGCGGGGAGGAAGCCGAGGTGAATTTTATTAATAATACTGTATAACACTGTATACGTAGTTTTCACAAACCAATTCATACTGAATGCCATATTTTCAAAGTTCTTCGTGGGTTACACTAGTTGTTTGGGATATTTCACGCGTAACAAATCATGTGTATTAATAAGATGAATTCACCTCGGCTTTTTTTTTTTGCACCGATGTTTCGGCGGGGTCAGTATCGGGTGAGGGGGGGGGGTGCTCGTGTTGGTGTGTCAACTTTGACGCCAGCTGTGGTCCAGACCACTTTGTGGAGGTAGTTCGAGTTTTGTCCACACTGTTTTCTGTATTTTTGTAGGCTGTGGAGGGGTTTTTAGTGTGCTACCTGGGTCCTTCACAGGGGTGCGGATTTTTGGGGTTGCTGTGTCCAGGGATGGCTTTTTTCACATGTGTTGTGATGGCTTCGGGTCTGTAAGTTTTGTCGGCATGAGGTTTTGATCGCATAGGGTCTATGCATTAGTTATTAAGTTGTCAGATTTTCATTTGGAAGTATTGATGGTTGACGAGGAGACAGGAGGTTGAACAACGTGGTTTTTAGGGGGCAGGGTTTTGCTCGGCTTTTTTTGCTACTGAGTGTATGTGTATGTTTGTGTATGTATACATGTGTATGTATGTGTGAATGTTCATTTAATTTTATAATGCATAATATATAAATGATCACATCACTTATCAAGGTGAATCCTGATCCATCGAGCCCTACCCTACTAACATAGAAAAACCTCCTTCCTGTGACCTTTGTGGGGATGCAGAGGTAAACACGGTCCCTAATCAGCAAAGGTCACACTAACTTTCCTTCCTTATTCCCAACTGATTGCAAGGACGTGGCCGGCGCCGTTATTGATTATTAAAGAAATTGAGTCACTGAAACGTGTACAGTGAGAATGGTCGGTTACTCCCAGCCCCATTCAGTTGATTCATTGTGCAATATCACTGATTCTGATCAATCACGGAGTAGCAACTATCGATACGTGCAGTCAGTCAAGCTAAGCTAAGCTAAGCTAAGTCTCATAATAACTAAAACTTCAAAGTCAGATATTAACCGGTCTGCAACAAATATTCCTCAATGATGTTTATTTGTTGACGACATCGGATAAACGATAATTGGTCGTAAGAATTTCATTCAAGAACGAGATAAGCAATTGTGGAAGAAAATTAGCGCTGATTCAATAGGCCAAAAATGTGCATTAAATTTTGAAACTATCTCAAATTCACCAATATTGAATAATTATAAACGAGAAGAAATTTCCAGAAACCGAAAGCAAACTGTTGTTTTTGCTAAAATTTTTGAAACACGTAGCAACGATATGGACGATGTGAATAGTAAAAATGATGATTCTAATGAACCTATAGAAATCACGATATGTTAGCTTCTCCAGTCGATAGTTTTATTTTTACACCATCTGAATATTCCCCAAGCAACACATGAAACATCTTCAACCAAATCTTCTTTTTCATGTGTTGCAAACAAGGCTCTTCACAATTGCCGAGCACATAAATCGTTCCACCAGAGTTTTCTTTATGTCGCATACATAACTTTAACTTGCCTTAATGTTGCATTTGACAGGAATATAAACTTTGGAACATGTGTTAAACTGAGGCGGAGACAATTTGTTTCTCAAATAGAGCACCCATGTCAATTGCATCTTTTTGTTGTCTGGAATTATAATGCAACTAAGTTATGAAGATGCAACATTGTTTCAATAAAGTTTTAAAAGCCAATACGTATTGAAAATACTCTTTTGTAACCTGCTAGCACACGCTGTTGCTGTAATGATGTATTATTTTTTCTTGCAGCTATCTTGCAACTTGAGTATGCATGACAATGTTGATATCTAAATAGTTTATTTTTCGTACTTGAACTGAACCTTGGGTCAAAGTAAAACAAAATCCGTATGCTTCAAGAGAGTTTCAATGTATGGAAGATATTCTTCTAGTATCCAGGATGTTCAGTGCAACATTGGCAAGTTCGCGATCTTGTTTTAATAATGTGTTTTTAGCTAATATGAATATAAATTCTATTTTAAACTTAACGCGACATAATTTTATATTCCGGCCTATTCCGGCCCAACACATCAAGGCGCCATTAAAACAGTTTTGTCATGACTATAGGCAGAAGATATTTTGGAGCATTAGAGTAAACAGTGTTGTTTGTTTTTTTTTACACTTAATTGATATTAATATTCATAAAATTCGTTTATGCAGGCATGGTTTGGTAACAAATAGTCTATGGTAAATCATTTTGTTTTAATTTCATTTATATGTTTCATGCTTCGGATGTGCCTGCTTATTATGTAGCAGCGTTTGAACATTCGCCTACAATATTATTCATTTTAATTTATTGGAATCATAAAATTTTTAGAACAAGAATAATGCCTGTAGTAAACTCTTCCTGATGCAATAACAAAAGGTTCTAAATATATACCTTTATTGGAAGTATGGATTAAACATTGCGTAATTTTAACATTGCATACATTCAATATTCCCCCCAGCAAACGACGTACAGCAAAACTTTGATTGAACGTGATTATACAACACTAGCACCACAGTTGATCATTTCGAAACATTAATATAAATTACTTCTTCAAACTAGCATAAATTTGATTCATGCAAGCAAATCAAAGTTCATCACTTAATGTCACCCCTTCGGGCTAGTTCAATGCCATAAACGCGATCTTGCCCCAATTTATTGACATTTTATTTTTGGCCGATGCAGAATAATATGATCCTGATTGATGGCATCGGCTGTTTACTGCTCTCGAAATTATAAACAATCAACATCATGGTTGTATATTCACGTTCCACTAGAATATAATATGAATACGTTTATTCTGTATTAGGGAGTATCCAATTTGTAGAACAGCAGCATTTCTATGTACTTTTTGCAGCACAGATCAACACAAACAAAATAATCAACACCAGCGTTGACAACGGCAGACCGTCGTAAAGCAACTTGCAAGTCAGATTTTGATACTTATTTTTAACATTAATGAAACACGAAACGCATCGGTTATACATATACATGTTAATATGTTGATGACAGATTGCGATCGCGTCACACATTAATAAGAATTAAAATTGTCACTGAACTCATATTTGCAACATAACATGTACATGTTTTCAACTTAAAAAAAATGCGAAGTTTTTGCACCATTGAAACGTTTAATTTAACATCATTGCAACAGTATAATAAAATTACTTCTACCCGAATCTATCTTACACTGCCGATCAAATTTGTGTTAACATTGATTAACAAGAAAACTTTCTTTTGGGTATATAAAATCATATGTATATGAGAGAAATTAATCTTTATTAAGGAATTTCAGCCAAAGGCTAGTTCATTTCCAAAACATATAACATTTCTCAGAAAATGTATAATGCAATATTCCAATTAAGCCTTTTTTTATTTTTAATATTTGGAATATTTGTGCAACACATATATGTAACTATTTTGGCACAGTCAGTAGAGGCGCAGCTAAGCAGCAACACAATCCTGGAGGTTGCGGGGACTGAATCCCGATTTACTCTAGTAATTTACATTACAATTACAATTTACATTTATTTGTGCGTTCTACGCTTAGTTGAGAACAAGTAATAAGCCAATTGTGAATAAACTATACTAGAAATGCTAAGAAGGAGAAGAAATATATAAATATTGAATTGAATAAATTATCTGCGTTGCGTTTTCGAGATTAGGTACTAATCGCAAATCGTTAAACCCATCGTAAAAAAGAGGCTAGACTCATCTTCAATCGCAACTTTATCAATTTAAGTAACTTAACATTTGATATTATACCTTAGTTCAAGAGCTACAATATGATATCTTAAAGCGTAAAATTGATGAATGTTTACCATGTTATGGAGTCCCGTTTTTTCTTTGCTTTTCACAAGGGCAAAATCAGATCACTAGGGCAAGTTTGCTAATAAGATAAAATGTTGCACTTTTAACAGTATGTCAATAATTTATTACACCAAAATCAATCATTATATACTTATACTATGGTAAAGGAATATGACATCCATATGTATCCGTTATTTTTATGGTCCGCCTAGGAAGATGGGACAAATTGTTAGTTGTGCTTAAAAGTCCTAAACATTCCTTTAATAAAAAAAAATCCAATGATTGATCGCAACTTAAGAATGAATATCCAGAATACTCTATTTAATTTTCTTTTTTATTTGGACCAATATAACAATATTACAATTTTCTCAATAATACTCAAGTTTGCTCACGGCTTAACTTGTTTTTCTAAAATACATTTAATTTTGTAAACGAATATACAAATATATATTATCTCTCCATCTTCAAAAGAAACAAAATACTTCCTAAAATCAGTATCAGCAAACTTGAAAGTTATACGGATTAGAAATATAGTTTGAATAAGATAATCTAAGGATAATTAAAATGGTAAATCCTTGTTTTCAGAAATTTTTACTTTTTTTCTTGAAAAGTTTCAACTTTACTTGATTCATGTTATTTAAATGATATATTTAACTAGTTGTAGTAAATATAGTTGTGAGAACACAGTTACTAAATATTTTATAATTTGTCTTCAAATTTTCTCCGAATTTTTGCAACGAACAGAATATTCATCAAGGGTTGGTTTATCATTGAGGGGTTCTCATTAATTTATTTAACACTCAATTGATTAGGATTTAAGTATTGGATAGTTTAACAGGATAGAATCTCAATAATGTGTTATGAAATACTTGGTTTACCGTCCAATGTAGGATGTTTTGTACGCGATAATTACATGTTGTTATGTACACGTGGGAGTTATTAGAATATAGCACCAAGTAAAATAATAAACCACTTTTTCCAACTTAGCTGGGATACGTTTATAAAAGCTTAATTGATCATATAGCAAATAAAATACTCATTCAAAATTTACACATGATTACAAACAATTGTCGAAATGCTTACAGAACACTATTTTCTGAAGCGATTTAAATGGAAATATACCTATGCTAAATTTGAAAAAATATCTACTTTTAACGACTTTTGCACATATTTTTATAGACCATACTTTTCAAATATTCTTGACTAGAATTAAAGAAAATGTCTGCTCTTTTTTGAGCGAGTAAGTAAAAAATATGAAAAATGTAATTGTTAAAGGTCGAATTCTGTAAGTAGTTTTTGCTTTACGATAAATTTATTATAATTATGTTGTTTTCCTCTGCGTAGCTAGAAACAAAACTATGTCAATCCTTTAATACCTCTAATCACGATATCGATGAGTAGCTGTTTAACTGTACCGAGACTAATAAATTACGAGCCAGCAATAAACTTGTTGCTCTAAGAAATAATTTTGAAGTAACAAAAAAAAAAACAACATTAAAAAATATTTGAACTCATGAACAAATAAATAGAAATTATCCATGTTTCAACTTGCCGAGAGGCTGAAAATAAAAATCAAAATAGGTGCCTTAGAGAATAAATGTGTTCATAATTCTATCAGCCGGTAGTGTAGTTTGTTTGTGCGTTGTCGCCATATGCTATTTATTATGTAAAATTGATTTGTAGAGATTTTTTTTTTCAACATAATTTCTATTTAACTATGCTTTTAACTAGCATTAGCTTACTAAGTTAATTCATTTATTAAGTATATTGGAACTCTACTTTCACAAATTAATTTTTAATATTACACAATTTTTCTTCCCAAATTTAAAAAAATGCTTTGTTTTCAAAGTTTTAAAAATAAAGCGCTTTATTTTTCAAGAAGTACAACACAACACTTCACCAAAAATCTAAAAGGGTTTCCAAAATTCACTAATTGTTACACGATTCCAGAGGCATCTATTTTAATTATTTTGCATACTATGGAGATAATTTTCATAAGTATCGAGGAGTTGAAATGAATGTCCATGCTAAAAATTATATTCCTGAACTCATTTGAGCAAAAGACAAAACATTCTTGTGGCAGATTTGCATCGATGCTTTGTTATTTACATGGTTAATGGAACTAAAAAGTTACGTTGAAAAAACTTTGGGGTATCACGTCTACCATGTTATCTGCATCTTAACATACGTGCTAAATCACTTTTTTGCAACGTGATGTAAACATTTCAAAGTTGCGTGAAATTTTATCGCAACTCATTATGAACAATGACATGTTGCAAATAGGCTCCACCTCTTGCGCTTTTTGCGTTGCTATTGAGTATGATTTTGAGGTACAATACCACAAAAAGTCAGCTCTTATTTGTTTCAATGGAAATTTTGTTGCTCTATTGAAACAAGTGGTGCTACTTGGGTCTAGATAACGTTATGAAACAATCAATGCAATAACCGATGATTAACTTAGATTACATGTGACCAGAATGTAACAAACTTGTGATTTGATGTGCCTTATCAACAACACGGTTGTTAAAATGTGTTAGTCATCAAGCTATCTGTGCCTCTTAAATATAGTCTGGTCAATTCAGAAAATGTTATGAAATTTAGTGCATAACATAAACTTAATATAGAGCCGTGTAGTAAAAAATGATAATATTGTATTTATATCTACTTGAAAAAAGTAGAAGTTTGTTCATTCAAATAAATTGTATTCATGTGCACTGCACCGGTACCAAACCTTTCGAGCGATGGTGTTTGTATTTTGCCTGAGAGAGCGCTGAACAACTACGTCTACATTTTAGAGGAGAGGAGAGTATCTAGAATTAGTAATGTACATGTATTAAATAGATACACAAAAAACGTGACAGATGTTGAGAGGGGGTAATAAATACTGGAAATCTCTGGACGTAATTCTTAAATGTTCCCTAAGTGAAATATGGCTATGCGAATTTCGGGCCTCAAGTGTCCGAAATTATAATGTGATGCATTTTAATTTATTGTCTATCATTTGAATATAATCCAGAAATTTTGCAAATATTTGAATAAATAAAACAATAAATATGTATTTGCTGAACATGAACATATACATTTGTTTTTTAAAATAAAATAAAACACACAAAAAATAACAAAAAAGCTTATTTTAATTGGAGCGCGTGATTTTTCGGAAGTTAACATCTTAGGTTTCGCCATAAATTTGAATCTGCACAAACAATTTTGATGATATATCTTGAAAATCAACATTAATACTTCGATGTAAATGTATATTAATTATATTTTCTATCAATGGTCATGAACTGTGATAAATTCTTTCGTGATTCCATCGCAACAATATTGTAACTACTTGAATATTTATGGCTACAAAACTAATCAATCAAAATTAGTCCGCCGGATTTCAGGATTACTCTTTAGTAACCTACTAAAAGTTAATTAATAGTTGCTGTGTAACACCTATGGTAACGTTACATTTAAGTTGTGTAATAACCTGCTTCTAATTTTTTAATGTTACATATTCATTACTCAGTAACTTGTTTTGTACCATTTGATAGTTACAAATTTTACGCTTTTTTGGTTACACAGTTGTTATATACAAATTTGTTACATATCAATCGCTACGACTTTAATGTAACAACATGCGCTACTTGGGAACAATTCCATTGACAATTTCTGCCTATCCGTAGACTGTGCTCCTGTCGGAACTGCAGACTTATCAGCGCATTCAACATGAACCTGAACGGTAAGATACTTGGCAATCCCATGGATGATCCGAAGCTACATAGCGTTCATAGAATATATATCTAAAACTTCGAAGCGCTGCTCCGCCTCCCTAAATCGCAATAATCACCGGTAGTGAATCTAACAGGTACTACAGTAATTTTAATTAATGAAATGAACCATCTGAATCTCATATGTTACTAAGCTGATTATACATAATAACTGTAGATAAATGATAATGATGATGATGATGATGATGATAATGATGATGATGAAATACTATCATATATTATAGCAAGGCTACTTGCCATAGCTGTGAAATAATCTGAAGAACGATTTGATCAGAATTTACCTTGAAAATGAGAAGAAAGATTAGATCCATTTAATTCCAACTACCTTCATTGCTTATCTTGACAGATTCGCGAATTTTGTCTAAAATGTGCAATCTTCTTCAGTAGCGTGTACTACTCGACTCGGCTGTCCACTTTCCAGAATTCAGGATTCTATCGTTGTTTGTGATCATCAAGCTCCTGTATGAAGGGCCAAAAACGTTTGGCCGGGCCCGTTAGCATACGTGAAACCCGCGATTATAGGGAAGAGAATCTTCTTCCAAAAGCAAGTTCACACCCACAGCAGTAGAATCGAGCCCTCGATTGACAGAGTAAACCCAACAGATGGGATCGAAGAGCCCGCCCTCGTTCTCCGAAATGTTAGCAATAGATAGGAGGCAGTCCTATGCTCCCTATCCAAATCGTTTCGCTTGGGTGCCCTGATGGTCCCTCCCTTTCCCCGTTATATATTATGTCGTGGATATTTAGCATATTTTGTAGTGGTCATTTGATTGCTTACCTTGTGTTAGTCTCAGTGTTTCTGCTCTTGAAGAGCTGACCTTAGGCAAAGGCCTATGCACGATGTCATATGGTATTGCTTGCGGTCATAGGATAGGGAAGCGAACAGGAGAAAGAATCGAAAGCATTAATAAGTGGTAACTTCCTATGCGCATGTGAGATTTTCATGGTGATATTCTCACAGCGGACGTTCAGAATGGATCGACGGATGCATATGTATGAGGCATCATTCCCGATGAGTTTCCACTCGTACACTGATTTCCATCGTGTTTGGTTATGGAAGACAAGAAACATTTTACAACGTGCTACATTTGAGAATATCAGGGCTATGATCCCCCATCGCATCTTCAAGTGATCTTTATAAGCTGTCCATTTGATTCAGGCACTTTTGAATGCTGATGAGGCAGACGATTCACACATGAAATCTGCCGCGACCAACTTGGCAGAACGCGCCCATACCCCTCTCTGTACCGAAGGGCAGGGACATAATAACTGTAGATAAATACTGTGAAAAAAATATTTAATGAGATACGTATAACCATAATGGAACTGACTCTTAGCGGCACGTCAAACCGGCCAATTCAGCACAAGGCGAGCACCCAAATTTCCAATCGTTTAGATATTTCTAATAGATTGCAATCGCGTTAAAAACACATGTGTGGGACAAAGCAATATTTCCATCTGAAGGTGGAATCGATGCCTGAACATAGTATCAAAATTTTCTCCTCGGGCCCAAACAAAACAAAAAACCAAACGCCTATTACCTTTTTCATCTATGTTACTGGATCACGCATCAAAGGAAAACCACCCGCTCATTCCGGGAGACAAACAATATCGACAGACACATTTAGTTTACTGTCGGCTGTCTGCTTGCCTATCGACATGCCCCGCAGTCAAAAATTGTAACAATGGAGCAATTGATTTCTCCCCCCCCCTTCCCCCTCGATTCTCGCCAAGCGCACCCTCGTCACTTCCGTCAAAGAGGCACCTCACGATTTACCAGCTAGATAGGTGTTTCGGAATTTGCCTACGGAACAGCAACAGAAGTCAACATTTCATATCACGGAAGCCCCCGGGCAGCCGGTTCCAGCTTTCTCCTCGTCAAAAACTCAATCTCACCGGCGGCAGCCTGAGCTGAAAATTTCCTTCAGCACGCGACTTTCTGAACCTGCTTCCTCTCCCCCTCCCGCGCTACGATTGGATTGCCGACATCCTTCAATTCAAGGCACAGTAACACACATCATGGGTGGAAAATTGCAAAAATAAATGGAACAGTGCTCGCTGCCATCATCGTCGGTCGCATTACAATAACCACAATGTAGTACAAAGTTAATATGTATGTTATTTGCAAGTTTCAGTTTCAAAGAAAGCAGTTTAGAGTCGTAAAATTTTGCCATAAATCATGCGGGAATCAGTTTTCCCCCATGGGCGTGCTATTAGTGCTATTTGCTGGCTAATGGTTTTGTAGTTTTGCTGTCTCGAGACCAGACGCGACCCCTCCACCATATATTACCCTCATAGGTCTGCGGTGACCGTGTAATAGGAAACGTTTTTGAATACTGCTTGTTTTAATTTTTTTGTGCCCGATGGTCCGGATAGATGATCATTAATTTGGGAAAATGACTGGCAGTGAGATGCTCGAGAAACATTGCCCAGGACACGGTTTAACATTTTACTGTTGTGACCATGTGTGGTTGTCAATAATTTAGCCGGGTTTTGGCTGAAAACGTCAATCATTAAATTTCGAAATGATTATGATTGAGTTGCCAACACACTTATTATTATCGTTTTCTTGGATAAATCTTCCTAACCACGCTGGTCCATTTATAAACAGAAAAGTCACTTATACTGTTGGTAAAGGTGATTAAATTCAATTACCTTAAAAAAAAAGGCAATTTTCACGAACAAATTTTTTGCTATACTCTATGCCAAACAGTTGGTATATAATCTAGACCGAGTGCAGGCAATAAAAATCCTTTCAATGACAATATATGTTAATGTAGAAGTTATATGGTGAAAACGAGATAATACTTGTTGATAACAATAACTTAATATGTGATAATATATCTTACATTCGTAATAAAATTTCGACTATATAGCAAATTGTTTTTCGTTATGCGGGTTGTTTTCTTCCAAATGATTTTCCTTCTTACTTGAACTCCTTTGATCTCCTTTGGGTTTTTGACACTTAACGCACTCATACTACAAATTTGTGCCACGAGAAATTTACGGAAGAAGCCATTGTTTACGTTTGTCAGTTAGGCCAGTCGTTGTCGAAATATTATATCAGACTAAGGCAAACAATCAATATGCAACTAGCGATTTGATTTTTTTTTTCTCTGTGCGGGACATAAACCACTGTAACCAGTAATTTGATCAATTGTAGTATATCCCGTATCCTTTGTTTAGTGCATGTCGAGTTACTTCATCACTATTGAGAAATGATGAAGAATTCGGTGTTGTTACAGTTGTCATTGTTTGTTTTGTTGGCAATGAATCAGGTTTAATTGAAAGTTGCCGCTGTTTAAACCCTTTGTGATCGAAAGCACTCTTCAAAGGCGCGCCCCTCTATCAGTCAAAACCGGATTCATTGCAAACAAAACAAGCAATAACTCCGATACTGACCATGCATCAGAACCGTAGTCCTAACCAATTCAAACTATAGAACATCAAATAGAAAATGAAAATTCACATAAATGAAGACTAACCATGTTTTATTTATTCTATGCTCATCCTCGGTGGCGCAACCCGAGTATTGTCACTTTTCACAAGACATAAAATGTAATTAGGATTATTAAACGTTCCTTTGACTACAAAAAACAAATATGTTCACTAGTTTGAATTAGAGTCCCTATAAAGAGTCACGCCAAAAGTGAAGCCAAATCTACCTATCGGGGCTACCTATCGAGCAGTCCATCTGAATCACACATGCACGCAAACTGAGAACTAATCGAAATAAGTGTTGTATGTTCCTCTTCGCGTGACTATTGAGGAATCCAACATGAAATGTTTTTTCTTACATCATACAACAAACTGCTTTTAATTAGAATTTCATTTGAATTTTCTAGAAGCATTTTAAAAGTTTCGTCCTATACCTTAACATGGGAGCTGTCAGATTTATCACCACTCGGTGTCTTCTTCTTTTTTCAAGTTGGATTCCTCAATAGGGACTCTACCCAGTACGCAAGAAGTTCGTCCTGAGGCATTCGTTAGGCACTGGTGAGTGACTGAAAATAAAAAAAATAAAAAGGAAAAGAACAAACGTTTGATCGAAGCGTTCGAACTTTATTGTTCATATTGTTGTTGTTTTTTTCATCGACCTGTTTTAGGTAAGTTGAATGGTAACAAAGGCATGATAAGTTGTTGCTTATAAGAAGTAGCATGAGAGTTTCTTTAGCGGTTCATTGTGTAGTATGCACTCATCGGCAAGCTGTATAAGTAAATGGAAATTGTAAACAAATAAATGTTCTCCGTACAATTGTTTGAATTCATGGCTGAAAGCTTCAAGTAAATTCTTGGCAATGCTATTTTCAACTTGGTATACTACTGGGTGACATAATATACGAATAGCTACATGAAGTTTAATGTAGTTATTATAGTATACATCATCCACCACAGTAACATTGAAGATTTTTTATTTTGACAGAAAACATTTATTATTGTGAGAAATGTTGTTATATTAGTGAACAAAAATCATTTGCTCACTACTACATACACTATTTTGGTCGACTCACTGAAATGACTCACGTTAGGGTTAGTTAAGCTAATGTTACTCTAACGCAGACGTCTGGAATCAGCAAACGCCTAACACAATGTTGCAGTGTAGCGTAATTTTAGTCGAGAGTTACCCTAACGTGAGAATACTTCTTAGGCTAATGAGTTAACATGTTACTCGATGTTTAGAGTCATGTTACGCTCACTCT
>JASCZW010018790.1:0-14823 GCA_034211315.2 Aedes japonicus | reverse complement strand
GTCCGAGATTTTCAAAAATGAGTCTACGAGGCTTATGAACCTGCCCTTACTACCAGTGGATATATATTTGTCATATTTTGAAAAATATTTTTCATTAGGGTCTTACTGACAAACATAAACAATGGCTTCTTCCGTTAATTTCTCGTGGCACGAAAGCTACCCATTTAAGCCTCCAATTCTATCGGATAGGTGAACTCTTCCTCTTCAAAATGACCGTTGTGAATTGGGTAGACCAGTTTTTAATGACGAGAGATTCGCGGAAAATGCCATTGTTTACGTTGTTCAACTAGACCCTAATGAAAAATCTTTGTCGAATTGTTATATTCTCTTTCATATCATTTCATATAATCGATTTATGGGATAACGGGAATGAAGCGAATAGAATGCGAAGCTTATTAAGTATTGAGAACTAGGTTATTCAGTGTGTTTGATCGTATCATCGGAAGAAGATTTTAACGTTAACGTGGGTTTTGTGAAGATGTATCTGCTGGTCTGCCCCTCCTTTTTTATGGTAACTCAAATTGGTCTTGTTATGAGATGGAGCTGCATACAAGACAAAGTCTTAGAATCAATGGTGACTACCTTCTTCTTCTTCTTCTTCTTTTTTACGGGAAGAAAAATCTGCAACCAAACTCTTGGATAACTCAGGACGTTGGGTTGTCACCCTCGACCCACGAAAAATCCCCCCGTGCCTTAAGTAATGAAAACCCAACCCCCCCCCCCCTCCCCGACGCATAACCGAACCATCTGTCGGTATTACTTCTGGGAGGGGCCTACTGTGCTTAAAGCACCCGCTTATGCCTTACTACCTAGGACTTTAGTATGTAGTTAGTTGGTCAGAACTGCCGTTGGTCATTTCACTAACTGAGTTGAAGCTCTAGGACAATCTAGGACACCGCCATAATTATCGCGTCTTTTATGTGTCGGTCTTGACAAACTCTCTGGACAAGGTTATCCGGAGTCGCATTCTGACCGCTCACGATTATTATGCCATATCTCGCTTCATTGAAGCGAGGAAACTCAAAGAACATATGTTCTACAGTTTTCTCGACATCCACGCACGCGGGAGACGCGGAGGACCCGCCGTGTCCGTACTTGTGCAGATACTGTCTTAAAGCAGTCAAGGCAATAGAAGATCTACGTCAAAAGAAAGGTAACTTCCCCGTGCTACCGCCCGACTCATCCGGATAGTTTTAGGATTATATGGTGGACCCATCGTCCTTCGGTGAAGTTATTCCATTCCCTCTGCCACTTGCATATTAATACTACTCTAGTGATCTTACGAATACCTCTCGTGCCTCGTTTACGAAGCACTCTACGTTCTCTTTTATGATGATGCCGATGAGCATAATCCCCGCTATGACGCAGACCACGTCGCGTGTCACTGTATGGTATGCACTGACCACTTTTAGGCACATAAGCCTGTGCGTACTTTTTAGCTTGCCAAGGTACCTCTTACTACTCAACACTCACATTTATCTCGGAAAATGTCACACAGCCGATCAACTCGGCAGTTACTTTTGTCGATTTGTTTAATATTTGTTTGTTAGCTGAGTATCGGTAAAATTTCAATTTGTCAGCCGAATCTCGGAAATTTATTCATTAAATCTCATTAAACTAAAATGCCGAAACGATCGGCTGTTGGATTCTCTGCGAAAACAAATTAAGTGTGTACCAAAGAAGAAGAAAGAGCAATGCTGGCCAGAAGCTTTCGTTAGCAATTCGACATCATGCGGGATTCAACATTCGAAGAGAGACCAAAGTAACTTAATTGACGTGGCTGATAAAGGAAATCTTGTCGCCGATCATAAACCTCGAGTACCTTAGGGACTGCACTGAGGTGCCCTTTGCTCCGATTTTCTGTTATTGACCGCCATGATCTCCATTTTGTGGTGCGCTAACTCCCCCAAGTAGCACACAAAACATCTTTAATATTCAACACCTAGTTTTAATGTTTCATTTCAGTAAATCTGCAGTAACAAAAAGCATATTTTGTTACAGCAGAGTTTATTTCACGTAGGGTAAGGGGATGTAATATTAGCCTAGCTCCTTCATTCGGCCTATGTACAATATGTGTCATTAATTTAGCGATAATTAACAAAATCATGTTGCTATTGGGATGGCTGATGTATTTCTAAGCAATTGAGATAATATTAATCAACTTGTAGTTGTTCACTTCCACGTAATTTTCGATTTCTTGAACTTTTGGGGCATCTTGATTTCACTGGTTAAGCTGAACAGATGTTCACACGATCTTCCAGTAATTTAAATTTAGCTTAATTGAATCGATAAAGCAAGTAATGCAGTCTGGATGTGCAGAAAATAGTTACACGTTACAAACTAAGTGTTCAAATAGCTAAAATAATAATGATTTTACAAGAAAATCGTAGACCCAATGTTGGGGACATATATTTTTGTATGTTCCCATTTATGGCCTGTTGTATCAATAACGTAGTAAACAGGATGTTATTGTTTTAATTACAAGTGGGAATGTATGAATTTGTGTTTGTTATATTCAAGTGGCTCATCTAAACACAAATCGAAGTGACAAAATTATTCTATAGTGAAATATAATGTTTTCATTAGTGAACGGCTGATAAATCATATATGAGCACCGCTTAAGTGTTTCAATGCAGTTTTACTATAGTTTTTTTTGTGAAATGTTGCATTAAGTAAATCGAGTACAGCTTACAATGTCTAAATTCTTAAAATGAAGAAAAAAACCGTTCAAAGTTTTATAACTAAAGTTTTATTTAGTTATAAATCCATCCAATGGGACGAAGTTGTATCCACAAACAGACCCAATTTGGTGCTTATGGACCGACATTAAATCCGTATGACCCGAAAGTTTCTGACTTTATAAAAATAGTTTTGTAACTTTTCGTGAGAAATACTACCAATTGTCATATAAAACTTATCTTTGCAAGTGTATAACTAGTTGAATTTCGCTTACAGCTTAAAAACTGTATGAGTTATAATAAAAAATGTGATCGATGGTTGCATAATAGGCAGAGTCAAGGGACACATACCCTATGCGATATACAAGGTATTGCATTGGTTTTGTTCAAATGGTTTGCCAAGACAATTCAAAACAAACATTGAAGTTAGTCAAGACCTGTTTGCCTTTGTAAATTTGCAGTTAAGTAGTCTTAATCATGACGTTGCATACTTAATATTTTCCAGTGTATGTGATGTTTATTATGAAGAAATTTTGACCTTCAGTGCAATATAACAAATAATATACAAACTTGTTCCAATAAAGCGTTCTAATACTTATGATCTCCCAAAACACGTTTTTTGAGCCACATTTGCAACTTAATGAGAACGCAACATAAAGTCAATGAATAATGTTACGTTTTTGCAACGTTCAATTGCACATTACCACAACAGTTATGACGATTAAAATATCTGTAAATGAAATGCATACTGCCGACCATATGTGTTTTGATATTATCGAAAAAATAATTAATTAATAATTTGATCAAAGGTTGATGTTAATATATATGCCTAACAAAGAAAATGGCTTAAAGTGATCGTTATGCAACTTCTAAAGGCTATGATTTTCATGATAGTGGCTATTACTATTTAACTTTTTAACAAGAGTTGAGTGAGAGCAAACTATTTTCATTTTCGGCTGCCCTAACTAATTAATTTCAATAAAATAGTTACCTGCGTGAAGCTGAATTGTATTAACTTCCCAAACAAAATATACAGTTGTGAGATTACTAGTTGAGCGTAAGGAACATAAGCTCTTATGATGAAATTTGTCAGAAGCAGATAATTTAGCATCTACAAGAGAGGCTCTAGGAGTGGACAGTAATTTATTACGAGAACGAATATAAATGAAGACAGAGTATTGATTTTTCCGTTTAGCAAAAGGGCAGGTTTGAAATTGAAATATTCAAGTTGAAAACAAGCGGTGGGCATTTGAACGGTTGTATGCTGATCGGGCACATATTCTTTTACCAAGCAACCTCAGGGCAGGGTCGGCAAAGGGGTGAATACCAGTCAAAGGAATACACGCTATTTCTAAACAACTCAAATTTGACTACGATGGACTCAAATTCGTCTTAAGTATGGCTACCCAAAAGTGAGTAAAGATGGTTAGGAGTAACACGTTGACAATTAGTAAACATCGATCGGATTCAAGCCGATGTACACTGTTTGTCATCTTACCACTACGAACAATCTTGAATCACGTTTGGGTAGCCATACTAAAGACGAATTTGAGTCCATCGTACTCAAATTTGGGTTGTTTAGAAATAGCGTGTAGAAACAAAATCAATGATTTCACAAAAAAATCCGTTGACCCTATTTCAAGAACAAAATTGTAGCTATGCTCCCAACTATAAACTTATCTATTCATCACATAGTAACACGTTGGTATTGATCAAATTTAAAATGTATCAGTACATGATTGTATATTTTTCAAATTGCTAATTTAAATCAAAACCCAAGCAATAATATATGTATGATTTATTTTCATGCGAATAAAACTTCAAACGAAATGCTTAAAGTAGCAATAAAAATAAAGTTTTCGTCTTTTAAAAGTAACCTCCTTTAAGCTATCATACGGTTGAATTTTTCTGGCTAGTAGTTTTCACCATAAACAATTGCATAAATAATTGCGATTCATAGTAATCTAAGTTCTATACAAAAACATATTTAGAACGGTTTGATATTTTCCACCTATTTCAAGATAATTTAATTTAGAAACAGTTGTGTCTACCATTCAAATTTTTTTTTGTGTGACCTAGACCAAAATTATGGATGATCAAATTGCGAGCAATCCAGACATTGAATGTATGGAAGAGTAAGTAATACAATGATGTTTTTTTATTATTCCATTTGAACCTCTTAATGAAATGCCCACTTAATTGTTAAGTATATTTAAGTAAAGAAACATGGTGTAGCTTCTGAATTATTCTAATTCTTTGTTCTATTTGATCTAAAATAAGTGTTGAAAGCGTATATGACATTATTGTTTTATTTGTAATGCCAATTAATTTATTTTTCAGTACGTTTATTCTTTAAACAAATAAGCAGCTGTTGGTTTGGTTTAATATTAAATTTATTTCTTTTTTATAATGTGGAATTCAGTTTTTTTTTTTTCTAATAATCAGTAAATCAGGTATACGTAAACAAAGACAACTTACTATCAAACTAATTATGTTACTATTGTCCAGATATCAATTATTTAGAGATTTCTGCATAGACAAACATCATAGATGCATTCACGTGTTAGGATTGGAATATAATTATTTTAACCGGTAGTATATTTGGTTTGTTCGTAGATGCCATATGTTAAACTTTTGCTACACGAAATGAGATTTTAAAATTTGACTCATTCCTCCACAGTTTGAACTTAACATGAACCTGTAACGATTGATTAATCTTCGAATGAATCAGAAATCTAATTCTTCCAAATGTAAACATAATTTTACACAAATATTTCTTTTCTAAACTCAGAAGCAATACTCTATTCTCAAGTATTTAATCAAGGGTGTATATATTTTTCGTAATAGAACAGAATTTTGATCAATAAATCTGAAAGCGTTCAAACATTAAACTTATACCAACACGATTTTCGGATCATTTTGTTTCTCAATATTTTGATCACGAATATTTGGTTGATAAAGATATCCTTTAAACAAAAGCTATCCTCGCATTCATTTAAACATCGGTATCTTCTCACTTTCTTGCAACGCGAATTAGAATATTCGAAAGTTTTACAAAATGCTATTGCAACTCTGTAGGAACAATGGCAAGTTGCAAATAGCCTCCACCCTTGCGCTTTTTGCGCTGCTGTTGTGTATGATTTTGAGGTACATAGCCAAACAAAACCATCCCTAATTTGTTTCAAGAGCGATTTTCATGCTCTATTGAAACAAATTGTGCTACTTGGGCCAGTTTCCTGGAGCGCATCCATCGGTTGATTCGGGGTGCGGTGCAACAAGTGTTTCATGTTCTGTTGCCTGTCCCTATTTACATACTTTTAGCGTATCGTTAACCAAACGATCCTAGCTGCTAACCTTTTCCCAACTATCCAGCATACCAGTGATTTCTTGTAGAAGTATAGAGGATTTCTCGGCTTCCTTTAAAACGAGTATCACATCAACACGTTCCTTCTTATTCCCTACATGACCAGCATTGAGGACGGCCAGCGCCGGTATTGTTTCCTAATGGGTCACCAGTTTTTACACATTGAGGATGTATGTTAGTCTCAAAAATCAAACACATCTGATCTGGCAACAGCAGAGAAGCGACCGTGGATGGTCAGTCGTGCATATGCTCATACTCATGAAATCACTACTTTCTTATAATTTCCAACTCCCAACTTGTTCCAGACATCTCGGACGGAGAGATTAGAGCTTCGCTTGATACCACACGTCATTTTTTTACTGTTGTCACTGCTACTTCTGGCTTTGTATGGAAACTATAACAGCACTTACTTTGGAAATATCCATCCAATCTGAAATCTTTTAGCAAATTTGGATCCAGGAACTCATTGGAAAGTTCCAAAATTGTCAAAATGACTTCTAGCCATGATTCGAAGCCACAAGCATCCTGTTGTTTTCTTTCCAGATCTTGCATCTTGCCATTACGCGAAATCAACGGTAGAATGGTACATAACCAAGAATGTTTCATTCGTTCCAAAGGATACATCTAAGGATACATGGCTTGGCAGCAGAAATTCCACAGTTTCAAAAATATTGGAGGTAAGTGGTAAAATTAGTCGCTATGAAGTCCGTTCTGAATCTAATGAAGAACGTATGCAAGAAGCTGCGCCTGCTGGCACATAATTCCTAGATTGAAAATATTGAGAACACCTGCAGATATTGAGAACACCTGCAAATATTGAGAAAACCTCTATTGTCAACAATATATCTAATAAAAATCGAATTTCCAACACTTATGCAGCATTTTTAATGCTGACTAGGTGAATCCATCATATATGGGACAGTCTTAAGAAAAACAGCTAAATTGGGCAAAGCCCTAATTAAGTTGCCGTCACATTTCTTAAGTCTAAAAATCAGCAAAAATGTTCAACATCAAGTAAGTGCCCGTACTGTTATTATATGTTTCACTCAAAACCCGTACTTCTAAGTATCACTTAAACTGACAAAGAAAAGCCCAACTCTAACAACGCGAGAAGTGGCAGCCATTGGGATGAGGAGGGCGCCGAGGTTGGTACCGTCACGACAAGCTCTTTGAAAATTATTCCACTTTCACCCGTCACTGACTCGCGTGGCTTCTTGCGGTTATGTTTGTTGTCGAATTGCCGCGCACCGTAAAGCCAAGCCGTGTGGCTAACCACGCAGTTGCTGAAGTGGCTCGCACGACCGTCACTGGCAACATTGGACCTGAGCTCGACGACGACGACGACGACGTTGTCGGTGACTGTTTGGGCCACGCAAAATGAACGAAAAAGGCAAAAATCGCACTACTCTGAGTCGCCACACAAGCAGTGCAGCGAGAAGAGGTAAAAGTTGCTAATGTCAGTCAAAGACCACGCGATTCACGCCGTGCACCGTGGAGAAAGAGTTGAACTTTAATAAATATGGCGGAGAGGAAGGAAAAAAAAAAACATTCGCATCCATCGTCGAGCAAATAAATGAATCGCGATTTGCGTCGCCGTCGTGAAATATCATCAGCGTCATTTGTGCGGTTTTCTGCTTTCTACCATCATCGTGCTCTTGTCAGGGCATAATATTTGAAGCCGGATATTGGTGCACCCACTGACGCCTAGCGGTCGACTCCCACCATCGAGCAGCACTCTGGGGATTAGTGAAAAGTGCATCGAGAAGGTCACACGCGAGAAAAATGCGCATGCAATCGATGGTGCTGCACATGCATAACACATAACAGGCTGTGCTTCAAGCAGCATGAAGGAAATTGAAAATGGCATTGAACCGGTCGGTTGCTTGGATGGGTGAAACTAATTTGAACTTCAATTGGTTGCTTGGGGTGGGCTTCGAACTCGTTTCCAATCGGGGAAGGCCAACCGGGAGAAAGGTTTTCGCTGAAAGCGAACGATTTCCAGGAAATTTTTGGGTGCCATTTTTGTTTACACATTTTACGAGAGTCAATGTTACCTAAACTGTGAAAGATGTTTCCAATTTGTTGGCAAATCCGGCTCTACTAAACATGGTTGCCGCAATCTATCTCGCACGTGCCTGAAACGGAACCAACCTCAAGCTGATCTCAATTTGTTATTCGCTACGGTTATCTTCCAGGCACCCTCGAAAACAAACTTTCCTGGCGACTCAATTTCCCCATTATTTTTAGAACACATTTTCCGATCTATTTCAGTATCAACCGACTTCCCTCGGTATTTCCTCGAAGAAAATTTCCCCCGGATAACAATCTGACTGACAATTTCGAAACGGAGCAGGATTTCCCTCCTCCCGCTCCTCGCCTTGCCTGAATGCAGTGCCTTCAAATGACACTTTAATAGCCATTCGTGAAGGAAAAGACTCTCTCCACTATATTATACACACGAGAACGACTGACGGGCAAGATGTTGTCGTGTCGATGAAAACGGATAAGCACACCAAGAGAAGAAGAAAAAAATCAGCCATTAGCTCACCCTCGCTCCGTTGCTTTTCTATCCTTCTAAATTTGGTATTAAGTTTCCAAATTTAGAAGGATAGAAAAAGCAACAGGTAAAATGAAACTTAATGGCTGATTTTTTTTTCTTTCTTTGATGTGCTTATCCGTTTTCATCATTTACGACATCTTTAGTGGAAGTCTTTTCCTTCTGGAAATAACTATTTAGTGTCATTTGGGCTTTGCATTTCGAGCAAGAACGAGAACGGGAGAATCTAGCGGTGAGGTATCGATCAGGTATTATCCGGGAAATTCGAAGAAATAATCCGTTGATACTGAAATAGATCGGAAAATGTGTTCACAAAATAATGGAAATTGAGTCGCCGGGAAAGTTGTTTTCGGGGTGCCTGAAGACTAACCGTAGCGAACTCAACAAATTGAATCAGCTTGAGTTGTTTTGATCAACAACGGAGCGGATTTTCAACAGATCTTTTCACATTTAGGTAACATTGACTCTCGTAAAATGTAATGAAACAAAATGGCACCCAAAGAACTCGCGAATCGTTAAACTCAATGGCTCTGCAGTGGAGAGCAGTTCGAAATACACTAAACTGGCAGTTGAAGTTCAAGTCATCAACGTTCAATGCCGTTTCAATTTCATCATGCTGCTTGGTATGCATGATACTCATCGATGCATCTTTTTCTCGTGTGACACAATCAAATATTATCTTGGCTCTGATGATGGTAAACAGGCTGCGCTGTGTCATTTCTTGAAGTAATTTTTTTCCTTCTCCATATATTCAGTAACTCTTCTCCGGTGCAGCGTGAAGTCGTGGTCTTTGACTGACATTAGCCTTTCTTCTCTACTTCTTGTCAATGACGACTCAAGTGCGATTTTGCCTTTTCGTTCGTTTGCGTGGCTAAACGTCGCCGACAGCGTCGTCGTCATCGTCGAAGCGTGGAGCGATAAATAAATAACCGATGAGTTAACCACGCGACTGGCACACGGTACTCGATAATTCGACGCTCGTATGGCAAACCGCCGTCGATAGTGAGATGGAATGAACTCAAAGTATAATGGACGATACCAACCTCGGCGCCTCCTCGTCAATGACGCCGCCTCTGCATTGACCAAGTTGAAGCACTACTGTCAGTTTAGTATTCTTAGAAGTACGAGTTTTGATGAAGCTGTACTGCAGGCACCTTGATGTTAGCTGACCCTGCTGATTTTGGAGCAAATGTGACGGCTTTGGGCTTTGCTAATTTGCTGTTATGGATGACTCACTAGTCAGCATTAAAGTAACGCCAAGTGTTGGAAACGGTAAGATCTATGTGACAGCTCAGGGACCTGCTCAACACCAGTATCACCGGGTGTTCTCAATCAATCTGGAATATGTAGCCGGCAACGTATACGCATGCGTTCTTCGTGGATCAACTCATAGCACGACTAATTTAAAGCCCTCAATCATTTTGAGCTGTGAATTTCTAACATGAAGCCATGTATAATCGCTAGTGTAATCGCTTTGAACAGATAGACTGAACAACGGTTATGTACCGTTCTACCGTTGTTTCATGGCAGATGCAGATCTGGAAAGAAGGATGCTGGCCTCATGGCTAAATCATTTTGACGGTGCCTACCACTGGATCTCAAACTGCTAAGATTTCCGGGTGGATGAATATTCCAAGTGAGATGTATTCTCTTCCATACACAAAACGAAACCAACGTGATTTGGCTGAGCAAAATGACGTGTAACGTATCGAAGCGAAATATCTGTTCGTCCAGATGTCTATGTTGAGTTGGGAGTTGGAAATTATGGAAGTAATTGGTGTAGTATGCACGACTGACATCCACGTGCACTTCTCTGCTGTGCACCAGATCCTTTGATTTTGAGACACAACATACATCCTCAGTAATGTAAAACCTGGTGACCCATTAAATGGCCTGCCGGCATACAATATGATATTGGCAGGAATGGGAAGGAACGTGATGTGATGCTCGTTTTAAGAGAATAGAAATCCTCATATAAACTCTACAGAGATCACTGTGGTATGTGGATATTGGAAGGTTGGCGGCAAGAGTCGTTTGGTCTTTGACTACATCAAAGTATGTAAATGGGGACGAACATACAAGTATGAGAACACTTTTATTTTTTGGAAATCAACCGATGGATAAACCGGAGACAGTAAGTGGCACAATTTGTTTCAATGGAGCGTAATCGCTCTTTGAAGAGCAGTAGGGATGGATTTTGTTTGTATATTACCTCAAATCATGCACCAACAACGCGGCATGGAACTATTTGCAACGCCTGTTCCTACTGAGTGCAATGTGACGCAACCAAGGCACTCAGTATTCTAATTCGCGACAGAAGTGGAAGATACCGATGACAAATGAATGAAGGATAGCACTGTTTGGGATATCTTTATCAGCCAGATATTCGTGATCAAATATTGAGGAGGCAAGGCGATCAGTATGGTGTGCTAGTTTAATGTTTAGTGCCTTTCAATTTATTGACAGAAATTCTGTTCTATTACGAAAATATATACACCCTTGATTAAATATGAAGTATTTATACAGTTAGAAAACTATTTATTAATATGTTTGGAAGAGTGGAACAGTGATAAATTGTCAATCGTTAAGTTCAAGAGCTGTGGAATGAAGTCAGAACACAACTCGTGTAGTTTATATGGCATCTACAGCAAAATAATTATCCTAACACGTAGTATACATCTATGATATGTTTGTCTGCGAAATCTCTAAATGATATCTGGACAACAATGGCATAATTAGTTTGATAGTAAGTTGTCTTTATTTACGTATACCTATTTAAAACTGAATTCTACATTATAAAATAAATCCCAATATTAAACCAAACCAACAACTATGTTTAAAGAATAAACGTACTGAAATAAATTAATTGGCATTACAATGAGGCAATATTAATGCCTTTCAACACTATTTTAGATCAAATGGGGCAAAATTAGAATAATTCAGGAAACTACATGTTTCTTTACTAAATATATAACAGTGGAGATGGGCATTCATTAAAGAAGGTTCAAATGGAATAATAAAACATCATTGTATTATATAACTCCATGCATTCAATGTCTGGATTGCTTCTCATTTGTCATCCAGTACGTCACACAAAAAATTTGAATTAATGTAGATATTTCTGATAATTATAACAATGCTGGTGATATCAGGCCATTCTAATATGGTACTGTATAAGAACTTAGATTTTATGAATCATTATTAATGCAATTGTTTATGTGAAAACTACTAACAGAAAAATTCAGCCGTATGATAACTAAGGTGCACAAGACGAAACTTTATTTTATTGCTACTTCAAGCATTTCGTTTATTCGCATGAAAATAAATCCTTCCATATATTATTAGCAGATTTTGATTTAAATTAGCAATTTGAAAAATGCTCTAATCGTATACTGATATTAAACTGATCAATACCAACGTGAATAGTAGTTGAACATAGCAATTTGTTCTTGGTCAACAGATTTCCTATTAATCATGATTTGTTTCTACACGCTATTTCTAAACAGCCCAAATTTGAAATTACGATGGACTCAAAATTCGTGCTTTAGTATATTTCTGACGTGATTCAAGTAAGATGACAAACGAGTGGCTGCATCAGCAGATATTTGCAATTGTCAGCATCTCTATACACTTCACTTTAATTGTATACTTAAATCGTAGTCAAATTTGAGTTGTTTAAATCAACGTGTGTCCCGGTGGTATTCACTTGCCGACCAGCGGCAAAGATATGTGCCCGATCAGCCTACAGCTCGTTCAAATGCCCACCGCTCAACCCAGATATTTCAATTTCAAACCTACCCTTTTGCCCCAAACGGAAAATCAATACTCTAATCTTCATTTATATTCGTTCTCTCAAATTACTGTCCACTCTAGAGCCTATAACAATAGATAACAAATTAAGCTCTGACAAATTTCATCATAAAGAGCTTATATTCCACTTACGCTCAACAATAATCGCAACAATATTTGTTTGAAGTTATGCAATTCAACTCACTGCAAGTAATATTTTATTGAAATTAATTAATGAAAATGAAATAATTTGCTCTCACTCTTGATGTAATAGCCCATATCATGAAAATCATAGCCTTTAGAAGTTGCATGTTGATAAAAAACCGTTTTTTCTGTTAGGTATATATAACATCAGCCTTTTGATCAAGTGAATTATTTTTCGATAATATCAAAACTACGCTATGGTCGGCGGCTCGTTTACGAATGCAATCGTCATATGACAGTAATATACTGTGCAGAAGCGGCATTATTCATTGACTTATGTACGTTCTCATTAAGTTACTTGAAATGTGCTCAAAAAACGTGTTTTAGTAAATGTGGAAACGTATGTGTGTTATATTACTGAAGATCAAAATGCCTTCATAATAAACATCACATACACTGGAAATATTAAATTGTCATGATCATCGCAACTGCAAATTTGAAGGCAGGCAGATCTTGACTAACTTCAATGTTTGTTTTAATGTAATATATTTGGAGCAAAGACAGTACGTACACTAACAATATCATGTAAATCCCTTGACAACATATTAATACGGCCATCGTCACATTTTTATTATAACTCATGCAGTTTTTAAGCTGTAAGCGAAGAAATTACTAGTTATACGCTGCAGATAAGTTTACCTTCATGACAATTATTTCTCACGAAAATTCTAACACTAAAAGTCGAAACTTTCGGAGTCAGCAATGTCGGTCCATAAACGCAAATTAGATGACTATTGGATACAACTCGTCCCCATTAGATAGTTATAACTAAAATAAAACTTTAGTTATAAAACTTAGTTTTCTTCATTTAAAATTTGGAAACATTATAAGCTAATATATTTATAATACAACATTTCTAAAAAAACTATAGTAAAACACGTGCTGCCAAGCAGTATAATATATATGATTTGGATGAAACATTATATTTCATATGGAATAATTTTGTCACTGAATGAGCCCTTATTCATGCATTCCCATACAACAAATTAAAACAATAACATCCTGTTTATTGACAGATATAAATGGGAACATGCAGAAATATATGTCACAACGTGGGTCTACATTTTCTTGTAAATCGTGTGTACAGTATTTGAGCATGGACATTGGCTCAGATGTAAGTTCGAAATCGAAAATTACGTGGCGTGAACAACTGAAATTGATTAATGTGGCCTCTCCAGGTAGCAGAGTTTCATCAGCCATCAATAACGGCATGATTTTGATTGAGGTATCGCTAGGATAATGACATGATAGCTGCATGAAGCCCAGTAAGAACAGACTGTTACGTCCCCAACCCCTACGTGGCAGCAGCAAGCCAACTTGTTACTGCAGATTTACTGAAATGAAACATTAAAACTGGAGTGTTAATGACAAAGGGATATTTCGTGTGTACTGATTAGCATGCCTGAAATGAAGTCATGTGATCAATATGAAATCAGGCAAGTACCTCGAATACCGCAGTCTGCTCGGTCAGGCCTAACGGATAAACACGTCAGTAAGTGCTGATCTCTCTTCAATCGTGATCCCTAATCGAATTTAGCAACGAAACTCTGGCCAGCGTGCACAACGGTACGCCCAATTTGTTTTCTTGGAAGTCAACGGCCGATCATTTCGATATTACAATTTAATGGGCCCCAATGAATGGAACAGTTCGGCTGAGCGAAGTAGTCTACCGATACTCAGCTAATGAACAGTATTAAACTCGTGACAAAGTAACGCCGAGTTGATCGGCAACAACGAACGATTTTCCCGCGGACAAATGTGAGTGTTTGGTAGTAAGGTACCTTGGCGAAATTGCGCGCAGAGACATGACCCTTTAAAGTGTCGATTTCATGACGCACGATGATGCCGATGTAGCGAGAGAACGTGGGATAAGCATAGTAGGCAGACTGGTATTCGGCAAGATGCCTCGTGTGATAATATGCGAGTGTCGCAGGAAGCGGAACTAACTTCACCGAAGGGCGATAGGTCCACCATGGCTATCCTAGATATCATCCGGGCGACAACGCAGGAAGTTACCTTTCTTTGACGTAGATCTTTCTGACTAGCATGTTTCTTAAGACGTATCTAACGCAGTCCGTCTCCCGCGTGCAACTGTAAGAACATGTTCTTTGAGATTTCTCTTCAATGAAGCGAATATGGCATAGTAATCGTGGAGCGGTCAGATAACATATCAGAGTTGTGATATGTGAATCTAGATCACAGAGCTCAGTTAGTGAACAATGCATGGCTTG
>JASCZW010018789.1:0-14834 GCA_034211315.2 Aedes japonicus | reverse complement strand
AATGAGAGAAATTGAAAAAATGAAGAGGTGGGCACTTTATTTTGCCTATCAGTGTATGTGTGTTGAAAAAACTTTCTGCACTTGACGACGCTTGGGTGTTGTATTGGCATTTTCTCCAAAAACAGTGCTAAATACCTCTGCCCACAAACCAAGATGCAGTGAAGCCACGGAACATCTACGTGGATTAAATATTTAAGCAAAAATAATTTACCGTTTGCTCTAATTTCCCGTTATAAAACTTCTTGATATTTTTTTTGTCTTGATTATCGAGATTTTCAGTCTTGGGCTGGTTCTATCTCCCGTCGTAGTCAGTCAAACACCACTTTTTGGGCATTTTCGGAACTTCTCCGGGGGTGAGATTCGAACTCGTGACTTAGGCGAGATTCGAACTCGTGACTTAGGTATGGATGTTAACCAATACGCCGAGGTCACCTCAACTTCTTGATAATTATCCTTTGTCCTTTGTCTTTGTCATATTAATGTACTGCCAAAATCACGAATCTATAGAATAAAGGGGAAGATCTTATGTTTTTTTATACCGCGGAGAAAGAAAATCAAAAACGGTCCACGAAAACAACGTAGATGAAGATCGACATGAACTTTTTACAGTTGGAATGGACTAACCAAGCTCTTCTTTCCGATGAAAATTAACTTTTTATTTTGCCCTTCAAAAATATTTAGCCAGACATAAATGGAACAATTTTTTTTAAACTCAACAAGGTTTGCACTAAAAATAATCATAAAAAAATATAAAAAATCCTAAGGCGATTTTCGATCTTTTCGCTCTTATGCGGTTGCTTTCAATGATGGGAAAATGACTTGATGTGTTTCTCAAAATTATGCTGAACGAATTATATTGTTTACAGGTGTAGCTTGACGACCATTACAAAACGGATCAAACCCTGTTACTAGCTCAAATGCAGATGTACCTAATTATCGGCAATTATCGGTAGTCTAGTATGCATGGAATTGCAGCGATAACAAACAATGTTACTTGCAAAAATGTAGACTTCATCAGAAGGCTGTACACAAATTGCTCTAAATCATTAATTTGTCGGTTTACCACTCATTGTTTCAACAATCGAAGCAGCCGTTGTATGCAGCTATGCTCAACTTGTTGATATGGCTGAGAAGCTATCACCAACAGCCAAAACGCTGTATTCGGTCGATTCTTATCATAGTTGTCAAAAATCAGTTCGAATCAACATTTCAACGAAATGTTACATATACATGGATTGCACTCGTATCGTATCGATAACTGATTTTCGATATCTCACGAAGATATAAGACAAACTTCAAAACTATGCTCGTAGCTGTCTAGATTCAAGTCAACTAACAATTTTGTGAATCTTCAAGGTTTGATTGGACCTACGTTCGTATTTATGACTGCGTAGACCCTGTTTGGCATAATGCTGATTAGGTTTTTAATTCTATTCGGCTCAACAGAATTCCAAGCCTTTGTGATGGCAGGTCAAAACTCATCCACGGTGAAGTAACGTTTGGTGTTGGCGTAGATCTGGTGTACAAGGATTTTTTTTCCTCTGTTCGGGACATAAAACACTGCGACCAGTAATTAGGTCTATTGTAGTATATCCCGTAACCTTTGTTTAGTGCATGTCGATTTACCTCATCACTATTGAGAAATGATAAAGTATTCGGTGTTGTTACAGTTGTCATTGTTTGTTTTGTCGGCAGTGAATCGAATGTTATTGAAAGTTTCCGCTATTTAAACCCTGCGAGCACTCTTCAAAGGCGCGCCCCTTTATCAGTCAAAACCAGATTCATTGCAAAAAAAAAAAAACTATGACTCCGATACTGACCATGCATCAGAACCCTAGTCATAACCAATTCAAACTATAGAACAGCAAATAGTCAATGAGAATTCACATAAATGAAGACTAACCATGTTTTACTTATTCTAAGCTCATCCTCGCACAAGCGCAAAACGAGTATTGTCACTTTTCATAAGACATAAAATGTAATAAGGACTAATACATGTTCCTTTGACTACAAAAAACAAATATGGTTTGACGTGTGGAGAAAACGCTCAAAGAATGTAAATTATCATTTGGGAATGAAATTAACAATCTTAGAGAGTCAAATCCTTCGTTACCTACAATCAAAGGTCTTCCAAAAATTCATAAACCGGGAAATGAAATGCGTGAAATCATTTCAGCGATAGGATCACCCACGCACAAAATTGCAAAATGGTAAGTTAAACAATTTCAAAACATGCCCAAACAATTCCCCAGTAGATCAATTAAAAACTCACAACAATTCACAGACCTGTCCAAAACACAGACATAAAAGAAGATGAAATTTTAGTATCTTTTGACGTCAAATCCCTCTTCCCTTCAATTCCAGTTAAAGATACAATCAATTTATTAGAAAAGTGGTTACTTCTTCAAAATGACGACATAACATGGAGGAAAAAAGTACGATCATACATAAAACTAACACAACTATGTATGGAAGAAAATTACTTTTCCTTCAGAAATGAACATTTCAAACAATTAAAGGCGCCCCTATGGGTAACCCCTTTCTCCTTTTCTGAGCGAAATCTTCATGGCTAATTTCGAAGAACAATTGCAAGATCAACTACCTACCGTTTGGTATAGATACGTTGATGATGTGTTTTGCATTTTATAGAAAGATCTCTTAACTCCCACCCTAAAAACCTTAAACAACGCACATAAAAACATAGAATTCACTTATGAAATTGAAAAAGATAATAAATTACCATTTTTGGACTTGCTCGTAGTGAAAGAACAATCTAAACTCACATTTGAAATTTACAGAAAACCAACAAACACACAACGCACAATACCACATACGTCTAACCACTCATACCAACACAAAATAGCATCATTTAACCACATGATACACAGAATACAAACATTACCCCTTAGTCCAAACGGCATAACTAAAGAACTCGACTACATTTTTGACACAGCACACTTGAACGGTTACTCCCGAAAACTAATACAAAACGTAATCAACAAAAAAAACACAAAAACAATACAAACAATCACTCACCACATTAACAGATACACAACCCCAACTTAAAAGAATAGCAATGACATACGATAACCACACTACACAATTATGACCAATTCTACGCAACTTTGGGTTTGAAATAGTTTATACTAGTAAAAATAATCAACTTAAAACCCTCTTAGGGTCGGCTAAAGACTCCATTAACAGTCTAAACAAATCCGGGGTCTACAAAATAACCTGTGACCATTGCGGCAAAATTTACATTGGACAAACTAAACGTAATCTCAACATTCGATTCAAAGAGCATATTGCAGAAGTCACTAAAGCAATCAAAGACACTGACAAAGGGATCATACACCATTTTAAATCAAAAGTAGCTGAACATATATTCAACGAAGAACATTTTTTAAACTTAAATAACATACAAATCTTAAGACATATCACAAACCCCTGGCAACTAAATGTAGCGGAAAGCATAGCAATCCACAAACAAAATTCCAAAAAAATGCTTAACAAGGATCAAGGAAATGGATATTCGTGGCTGTTTAAATTTATACCTTCACACAAAAACAACTCACTACACAACAAAACACCAATTTGACTAACTTCAAACGAAGTAATAATGAATAACCTTGTAGGTACCAAACAACATTTCAGGTATACAAATAAACCCATAAACACACTCAAGAACTTCTCTACCCACTCCTACCTCACATACCGCGGTACCAACAAACCTACTATAAATACTAGACCTACTGTGATGTTTCCTTCAAGTAGAGCACTCGACACTGAAGAAGTCTGTAAGTAGCAGACGAAATAGGCCTATCTGTCAAAAGATAAGCTCATAGTGGAATTAAATGGAATTTGCTCGCGATTACTAGCGAAAATTTAAAAAAGTGTTTCAAGGTTTAATTTTTTATATATTTTTTAAATTTGTTTTTATTTCTTATTTTTATTTATTTCTTTTTTTTTATTATTTTTATTTATATTTTCATTTTTTTTTTAATGTTTTTTTTTATTTATTTATTTTTTTTATTTTTTTTTTTTTTTTTTTTTTTTATTTTTTTTATTTTTTTTAAGTGATCAAATGAAGTGTTAAATTTTAAATTCTTCTAGTTTCCCAATCACAATCGTTCTACTAATACGCTCGAAAAAGTTTTTTTAAAAAAAAAAAAAATAATAAAGGATGTTCCCTAGTCTGAATTAATTCGGACTAGGGTTCGGTGGTAGATCTGATACCCCGTAACGCACCACGAAAAGGTGATCTACCAGCGTTACGGGTCAAGGATTACTCACAGATCTTCGATCGGATTGTAGTCAGGGAAACGAAGGACATCAATTTTCTTGTCCTTGGTGTTAGCACTTTTGTGGATCGACGTAGTGGTTAATATCCATATCTCTCACGCAAAAGTCACGAGTACGAATCTCACCCCCGGACAAGTTATGATAGCACCTAAAAGGTTTTTGAGTGACAACGACAGGAGATGAACCAGCCCAGGGCTGATAATCTAGATAAACGAGGAAGCAAAAAAATACTTGTGTGGATGCATTGTCCTGTTAAAAAATCATCTTAGCTCGTGAGTAATGTAATGTCTATGAATGAAACGAAACGTGTTTGAAGGACATCAATGCAGTCCTCGCTATCCATTTTGCAGGAAATGAATACATTTGACTAATCATGTTTTTTATTGTTGCATGAAGCACTTAATCAATAATGATGTTTGAAATTGGAAATATCCTTCTTATCAAAATGCATACCTAGGAGTAGACAAAAATTTCTGCTAGAACCAAAGATTTGAAGAGAAAGTATTGATGGTCCGATAGCTTTCGGCAGGCTATGAAGTAGTTTGAAATTGAGCGTAGGTCTTTTTGTTAAGCAGTATTTCGAAGCAAACACACACACACACTTTTGTCACACATCCCCATGCGGGGTAGGCCAAGGCAGGAACGGATCCGCCACCTTGACTGGCAAAAATGTGCGCGCTTGATCGTACTCAAATACCGCCAATGGCACAGAGCAGTTGTTGCGATGTGAAATCTCTGTTTTTTACACTTCCTTAAAGCTACATGTGACAGAAATCAATTTCAAATTAGAGGTGGCCCATCTCCAAGTCACGATCAATAGAAAAAAATGAACCAAAATCATGAGAAATCGCAATAATATCTTGCATTTGTTTTCAAGGTGCAGCCCCGCTAACATGAAGTCTTGAATTTTCTCCGGATTTAAACTACAGCTTTTAGCTTAGATGCAAATTAACGCACGCAATGGAATGTGGCAATCATAAGATGACCCTTTCTTCCGCGTACCATTTCAAGGCACACGTGCTGCAAGATGCTTATGATGGAAAGAACTCTATTTATGGACCCTTCAATAAACACGTTAATTGATCCGGCGCGCGAATGTGTTAAACGTAAATCCCAATCCCAAACAACCAATATGCAGCGTCCCGGTCCGGAGAATGGAGAAGAGTTTTATGTCACTTCCCAGACACGCGGACTTACCCATCTACCTCCTGCCATAACCACTACCAGCTGGCTTTTTAATGCTCAAAAAATCACGCCCGAATGCAATAATATTATTATGGAAACATTAAAACGGCCTTTTGTTTACGACACCATGTTTTGTTGCTGCTTCATGCTGCTCTAGAAACTAGATTTCCTCAAAGACGACGCCCACTCTGCCCGGTCCCGACTCTCGCCGTTGATTGGTTTTATTGGACATCCACGCAGTTCACAACGGTACAGCTCATTCAAAAACCAACTGTGACTGGAATTCCTCCAATCCAATGCCGAGCGATCGCACAGACTGCACAGACTGACAACCGATGAATGATAGCGATAGGAAGTGGTCACATCGTAAAAACCAAATCAGATTCTCGCTCTCCGCCAGGTAAACTAGGCGGACACATGACGGTCCGGCTTGCGAAAGCGCTTCTGATCTTTGGGGGGACTCGACTCTTAATTATCGCTGATCGGAGGGAAATAAATTACAAATGTGTCCCGCGATCACCCCCCGCTGGTCGCTGCCCGGTGTCTTCAACTTTCGAGATGGGAAACAAATGGGCTCTTTCTGCGCCCGAACAGAAGAAACAAAGCTTTAATTTGGTGGGTTCGAACATTTCGGTTCCGTGAATATTTATGAGGTTGTTAAGCGAATTTTGTGTCGTTATGATCATGAATGGGAGAACATTGGCGGATTTTGCAATTTCCGACCCAATCGAACGATGATGAATAGCTAGCGTACGGAAGCACTACGAACACGCCTGCTCCGGAGGAGGATGACCCTGGCCTTTCCGTGCAGCGAAGTCGCAGAAATCCTGCTCGCTCGAAAGTGCAGTTGAAATCGCTACTTTAGCGCCTGTAATCGACCTGATTCGGGCGATCCCACTGATCACGCCGCCGTCAGCTAGCCGGCGAGCCACATCATAGACCACATTTCCCCGTCCCGTCAGTCACGCGGATAACTGCGAGAAAGGCCTCCGGGAGATGGTTTGAACGCTCATTAGCCGAAGCAGCTCATCATCGCAATCGTCTTCTTCATCATCATCGTGATCGTTCACACAGCGCCACCGCGACCACCGCCGCCGCCCCAGCATCCCAATCATCATTGCCAGTGGTCGACGTGATCTTCCAGGGCATCACGATAGAAGTGTAGATGCGCACCCGCAGAACGTGTACGGAAAAAACAGGGGCTACTAATTAACCAATCAAACGATGGCCAGTGAGCGATTCTCTCCGGTGGGGAGGAAGAAGAAGAGGAGGACAAGACCGCAAAAGACCGTCGGCGCGGTAGGATTTTAAAAAGGGAAAATTTACCTATCAATAACTAGCGGGTTTTGTGGTCGATTATTGGCCTCGGTGATTCAGGGTTCCATTACATCTTCCAAATCGCGGATGTCGGCCCGGATCGATATTGAGGGTGAGATGGCGATAATGTTGACGATCACCACCGGCAAAGGGGGGGGTGTTGTGAGGTAAAATGATACTGTTTAGCGCCGCAATATGGAGGAATCCAGGTAACGCAAAAGTGAGGTTAAACGACGTAGATGGCGCTTGTTAAAGATGGGGTTTTGAGCTGTCAATAACAAAATTGAGGTGTTTTTCATTCTTTTGACAAGTTGTGACAAGGTGCGTTGTTACACTACACTAGGGGTGTCGCAACAGGTTGTTTCACAATCACCTTGAGAAAAGTAATCCGATCAAGATGTTGAAAACACACCTTCTAGGGAAGAAAAATGTGCCTTCGGGGATGCTAAAGTTGAATTTTCAGTTAACGATTTGAACTTCGCAAAAAAGAAAAAAAAAATCCTCCTGTTGATCCTTCTTCTACTATTTATCGTAACGGACATCCAAGAAAGTGTAGAAGCATCATCACTTTCACAAATCTCAATAAATAAGGCCTGTACTCGAAAAAAATGCACCAGACAAGAGTGTTCGCCAAAAATTTACTTTAAGTTGGATTTGCTTGAAACTTTCAGGGAATGAACTAATACATATGGATTATGTTTCAGCATAACTACTTTATTCAATTTCTTTTCCATCGTTGAAAGCCCGCACCTCTCCCTTAAGACCCCTCATTACATTTTGTGCAATGCACTATGGTCCAGATCACGAATTTACGAGGAAACATGCTCCCAGCGCCTAAACTTGAAACTTTACAGCAAAGTGATGTTCTACAACATGGTTTGTATCACTAAGGCCCATTTTTTGATGTTAGTTAAAATTAGGGTGGTCCCCATTTTCATGGAAATACAAAAACTAACTTTTTATTTGCAGAAATAGACGTTTACACTCTTGGGCAAAGTTGTAGAACAGAAAATTTCATGGAATTTTCATATATAATTTTTTTTTTGTAGCTTGAAAATTGACCGATTTAGAGAAATTTTCCCTCATCAACTTAGGGTGTACCATAAAAAAATGTTTTTTTGCCCTAACTTTTTTATTTCAATTCTCACCGTAAAGTTGTGTTCCGACGAGTTTTAGAACTTTTAAAGACGCGTACTTTGGTATACAAATTTTGCCGCTAGCTTCAACCAATCAATAGTTATTGAAGTTTTTCTAAAAAAATACGCCCTTTTCAAATGTTGATTTCTATGATTGGGGCAAACACAAAAAAAATTAAAGACGTCATTTGAAAGGACAATTTATATTGTTTAACATATGTGAAAACTAGAGATATGTTATTTCTGTATCTTGAGAAAATTACATTTGAATCTGGGATGGTTTTAGAAGAAAAACTTCAATAACTATTGATTGGTTAAAGCAAGCGGCAAAGTTTGTAAATAAAAATACGCGTCTTTAAAAGTTCTAAAACTCATTTGAACCAAATTTTACAATGGACATTGAAAAAAAAAGTGAAGGGAAAAAAACATATTTTTATGGTACACCTAAGTTGATCGAGGAAAATTGCTCTAAGTCGGTCCATTTCAAGCTACAAAAAAATATATTTAAAATTCCATGAAATTTTCTGCGCTACAACTTGCAAAAAT
The DNA here is from genome assembly GCA_034211315.2 of Aedes japonicus. Lineage (NCBI taxonomy): Eukaryota > Metazoa > Arthropoda > Insecta > Diptera > Culicidae > Aedes > Aedes japonicus. The sequence continues at coordinate 6,348 of JASCZW010018789.1, read as the reverse complement.
GTAAACATCTATTTCTGCAAATAAAAAGTTAGCTTTCGTATTTCCGTGAAAATGGGGACCACCCTAATCTTAATCAACATAAAAAAGGAGTATTGTTTTTATTTCAAGTTTCACCCACCTTTTTTCAGGTTAGTGACCGATTTAGAGCAACTTTACCAGTAATTCAGACGACTTTTGGTCACTTTCATCCATTCTTTCCTCAACCAGCTCGTTCTTAAGCACCGTGGACGATTTTCGAACTTTGGCCTATATTATGGCCCCACAAATCTTCCACCGGACGAAGCTCTAGTAGAATTTGGGGGAGGGGGTTTGGTGGTTTTTGGTACAAAGCAACATTATTGTCTCTGTACGAATCAACGTCAATCGCGTAATGGCATGATGCGGTCAAACCAGGAAGTATTGTCTCGCCTCCACGTGAGACCACCCAAGGAAGGGCAACTTACCTGCCTAGAGCAATATTTTTGGCAAAGTTGTCCACTTTCTTCTTTCTATTGTCTTCCGGAACATCAAACCGTGATTTAGCTCCAGCGGTATCTGCTTCGCGTCTACCTTGGTCTTAGGTTTCGTCAGCAATACGCTCCACACATCGGTTTGTTAAACCGCTCTCGATACAGCTTCCTTGCGCGGGATTTGGCCGCCGTGTTTATTGATCACGCCGGTTCCGGTGCTTGCGAACCTTGAATACACGAAGCCCAGCTCGTTTCATGGTTTGCTGAACGAACCGGAGCGCCTTTGCCTTCAGAACCGCGTCGCGAATCGAAGGTCTTCGATTTTCTTCCACTTCAGCCCGCCGCTCGGTCCGTCTGGGACTCCTTAAACGATTTTACCACCTGAGATACCTGATTGTGTGGTGATTCCCGGTTTTTTTTCGGTCCATCTCCATGAGTCGCGGTGTTGGATTCCATACGGCTTTCAAAAATTCTTCGGCATTTTTCTTCTTGTTTTGATGACATCTTAATAACCGCTGAACCATTTGTTTATGAAATTTTGCGTATGAACGACAATTTACTTTCAGATAACTTTCAATTTTACCACGGACGAAAAAGTTACACACTGGATAAATGTATCGGTGCATTTTTTCGAGTATGATCAACAAATAATTTACAAATTTTTTTTCGCTTGCTTCATTTAGAATTGGAACAAACTTTTGCTCATATTGTGGCGCTCCTGGTGGACGGATTTGGAAGTTCTTGGCGCCCACGTGTCGGGAATTTTGTCAGCTTCACGTATGTATTTTTGACATTCCGCAAATCGACTGTACTTTGTAAACAATCAACATGGAAGCCGAAAGAAGGAAAAAATTGTGCACAGTTATTTGGAAAATCCATTGTGGTCTGCATCTAGGCTAGCTAAACAGCTGAAATTGCCCAGAAATACCGTATGGCGCGTTATCAAACGGTATAAGGAAACATTGACGACGATTCGGAAGCCTCAAGCCAATCGTCGGAGTGGAACTGTCGACCGGAAACTGCGTGGTAAGATTTTGAAGACGATTAAGAGGAATCCCAATCTGTCGGACCGTGATTTGGCCAGAAAATTCGGTGCTGCCCATAGTACCGTGAGGAGAACTCGACTCCGGGAAGAATCAAGTCGTATCGAGCTAGCAAACAGCCAAATCGGACCATAAAACAGAATAGTGTGGCCAAAATCCGTGCTCGGAAGCTATACGACCAGGTGCTGACCAAGTTCGACGGGTGTCTTCTGATGGACGATGAAACCTATGTCAAGGCTGACTTCAGGCAAATCCCAGGTCAAAAATTTTGCTTGGCAACGGCTCGGGGGATGTTCCAGCCAAATTTAAATTTGTTTTTGCCGACAAATTTGCACGAAAATTCATGATTTGGCAGGGCATTTTGCAGCTGTGGCAAAAAAACGAAAGTTTTCGTTACAAATAAGACAATGACGTCGGAACTATACCAAAAGAGTGTCTCCAAAAACGAATTTTGCCGTTCATTCGATCCCACGACCATCCCGTAATGTTTTGGCGCAGATTTGGCAAGCTGTCATTACAGCAAAGTCGTTCAAGAATGGTATGCAGAGAAAGGGGTCAGGTTGTTCCGAAAAACCTTAACCCACCCAACTGCCCCAGTTCCGCCCTATTGAGAAATACTGGGCAATCATGAAGAGGAGACTCAAGGCAAAGGAAAGGTTGTCAAAGACATCAATCAGATGAAGACCTGGTGGAATAAGATAGCTAAAACGATGGACGAAGAAGGTGTGCGCCGCCTAATGAGCCGTGTTACAGGAAAAATTCGAGAATTCCTTCGAAACCGTGACGAATAATTTTATCCGTATTTTTCTTAAAGTATGAAGAAAACGCTACATTTGTATAAAAAAGATCTTGAATTCAATAATAAATAACTGAAATACAGGCAATTGTTTTGTTTCCATTTCTATCTGGAGAGCAATAGCTACAGTGAAAAGAAAAACCTAACCTAACGAGGAAAAAAGTATGGTATAAACAACCATGTTGAGTTAAATCAATTAAATTTTAATATTAAAAAATGCACAAACACATTGCGGATCTGCCCTATGGAAGAAGGTAAAAATTTAGGTCGTTTGTGATTGTTATTCAACATAATTTCTGTATTTGTTTGAAATAATCATGATAATGGTTGTTCCATTTTTAAATAATCATTTATTTGTACAGGCTCAATCTAATTAACTTTACAGAGCCAAATTTTCATATTTTTAACATCATAATTTTCGTAAAGCTAAAGTTAGGTGGATAGAGCCGATAACTCGGCCGTCTCGAGGTTAATAGGAATTACAAACTACGGATGGGAAAGAGGGTGGGAATTCAAAGTATGGTTTACATAACATTAAATTAAATTCTAAATTATCTAAACATATAACTATAAATTATGGTTTTCTTTTGACTTGAACAACTAACACGAAAAGAAAAAAAACACACACAAATACACAGTAAAAAAAAACTCATACTAAACATACAGGTTAAACCTACTTTGTCTAAGTACATTAAATTGTTATGTGTATGTATTCTCCGTGCGAGGGTAACGATTATGATTTAGAAGGAGATGTTCGCTCATCACCATGAGGCACCAGAGTGAACAACAATGTTTTTAGCTAGAATGAAAGATGTGAAGAGAAAGTGTTGAAAGGTCCGTCAGAGTGCGGCAGGTAAGAAAATAACAGATGTTTTGAAAAGTGAGCGAAGGGCATGTATCCAATGGTACTCGAACCATGGACGTCAATCTTTGCCTAACATCCCTGCGGGGACTGGGATTGTAGCGACGGAGACAAAGTCCCGCCACTTCCAGCAGGTAGAAATTGACGCATGGAGAAGGAACGCTCATGTACCACTGTGGCTTTAGCCTGTAGTTTATTCTTGGCGATCTATTGTGCCACTCCTGTTTACTGATGCGCACATGGGAGGAACTTCTCTCCTTTTTTGGGTTTTGTTTTTGATTCGCACCGACTGACGATCACTAAGTTTATTATAAATGGAAATGCCAACGGTCGGTGCGAATCAAAACAAACCCAAAAGTTCCATACAACCCTGACACATGACGTCTTTCCGTTGGTACGCTTGTTCCTGTTGAACGTCCCGTTCGTGCCCTGGCGGTGCAAAACATCGCGCCTGCTTCGCATCTTCATTCTGTGTGTTGTTCGCTATTGAAACCAAATCAGGCTGACAGTCAAACATAATGGCAGTTTCCATAAACTCCAGATCCGCGAGCTGGATATCTCGAATTGGCACATTGGGTTGTCCACCTCCCGAGCCGGGAATCATAAAGCTCCAATCTGATTCCACGATGCTCAGCACCAATAACGTGATCTACCTTTGTCTTGATAACGTATTACATTCACAGAGATTGCTGTCACTCAGCCCAAGTCGACATGACTGGATTGGACATGAGGCGAGACATCACACGAATGATGTCTCTACCCACATCCATACCCCAAAACCATGATTCCTTCGACACCTTTGGGATGATAGAATGTTGCCATCGCCTAAATCTCCTTTACTCCATTTATACTGCCCGGCTGACAGTGTTGACGAAAAAGGAAAAAATCGATGATGATTTGTCGATCATAAATATCACCTTCCATAGCGCCCACCTTTGCAAGCGAGTCTGCTTTCTCATTGAATTGAACAATGAGATGGGACCCATAGAAAAGTGATGATAAAATAAAGGGCGATACGGTCAAAATTTGGTCAATATCAACTTGACGTATTTCTTTCAATTTTGCATTTAAAAAACCTGAACACCCCTCATTTTGAAGGTGTGTGTGTGTGTAGAATGTTGCTCCTATTTTGATTTTGGAATTCACTCTTCAGTTGTCAAAATGCCGTCCAAGCAAGAAGAGCAGCGTATCAAAATTTTGCTCGCGCATCGCGAAAATCCGAGCTACTCGCACGCAAAGTTGGCAAAATCGCTAAAAGTTGCCAAATCAACCGTTACAAATGTAATTAAAGTGTTTGGGGAACGTTTGTCGACAGCCAGGAAGTCTGGATCGAGGAAATCGAAAACCGGAAGCCGCTGAGACGACAAAGAGAGTTGCCGGTAGTTTCAAGCGAAACCCTAACCTATCTCTCCGAGATGCCGCAAATAAGCTGGGTGTATCGTCTACAACCGTGCATCGAGCCAAAAAACGAGGCCGGACTATCGACTTACAAGAAGGTAGTGACTCCAAATCGCGATGATAAACAAAATACGACAGCCAAAGCGCGATCCCGGAGGCTGTACACGACGATGCTGACGAAGTTTGACTGCGTGGTAATGGACGACGAAACCTACGTCAAAGCCGACTACAAGCAGCTTCCGGGACAGGAGTTTTATACGGCAAAAGGAAGGGAAAGGTAGCAGATATTTTCAAGCACGAAACTGTCAAAGTTCGCAAAGAAATATCTGGTTTGGCAAGCCATCTGTACCTGTGGCTTGAAAAGCAGCATTTTCATAGCTTCCGGGACTGTCAGCCAAGAAATTTACGTGAAAGAGTGTTTGAATAAACGTCTGCTGCCTTTCCTGAAGAAACACGGTTGTTCCGTACTGTTTTGGCCGGATTTGGCATCTTGCCATTACGGTAAAAGGCCATGGAGTGGTACGCCGCCAACAACGTGCAGGTGGTTCCCAAGGACAAGAACCCTCCCAACACGCCAGAGCTCCGCCCAATTGAGAAATACTGGGCTATTGTCAAGCGGAACCTAAAGAAGACCAAAAAAACTGCTAAGGACGAGCAGCAGTTCAAGGCAAACTGGCTTTCTGCGGCGAAGAAGGTGGACAAGGTGGCTGTACAAAATCTGATGGCAGGGGTCAAGCGTAAGGCCCGGCAATTCGGATTTGGAAAAGCGGAAGCCTAACTGAATATTTTTCCTGAATTTTATACTAATTGAACTTGAAAAAGAAATTTAATTTGATTTTTAAATAAACGATTTCACCGATTTACACGCGTTTTCCCTTGACCAAATTTTGACAACAGTATACTACCGCGAAGACCTGTCTGCATTAGAAGCTGACCTGTATTGTCATGATTAGGCGTAGGCCTTGAAGACTTAGGAACTGCAAATATGGTCTACAACTGGGTACTCAGTAACACACGATTTCTACCGCGCTACGCATGGATCATCTCAGATAAATCGGCCCATAATTTCAAAAGTTAGGTATACGCCACCGCGTGTAATGACAGAAAAACTAATTTCATACAAATTGAGGAACAGCAAGTTAGCACACATATGAATTCATAGTCACAGCCGAAGAAACTCATACCACAAATTACGGGCATTGAAGAACGCTCATGTCCGCCTACAACAGCACTGGACCACTCGTGCCTTGATGACTTACGTCGTTAAAAAAAGTTATTCTTGATTTTCCTGTTTAGATAATATCAGATGAAATAATTATATTAAAGGTAAGTTAAGGGGACACAAACCATAAGCAATTAACAACAACAAACTCAAATATTTTTTAGCTAAAGCTATCTACTTATTCTTCAAAAAGTATGTTCTGTAAGGTGAGAGCATTAAAACTGTAAACAAACTCGGTGATATCCTATACAAAAAATCAACAAATCAATCCGGAAATATCTGAACCTTGACAGTGTGATTTTCTCTCTCTCTCTCTCTCTCTACACGGCCAGCCATTTAAACTCAGCTAAGAGTCGTTGTTGACTCATTTTCGTCATTAGTGGAGTTACTCCATAAAGACAGAGATGCGACTACCCACTGAGTTCAAATGGCTGACCCATTATATCTCTCTCTTTCTCTCTCTCTCTCTCTCTCTCTCTACATATGAAAAAATTGGCTTGTCCCAAACATATTGAATGAACCTTTTGGAAGGTCAACAGTCATTATTTGATAATTTTGTGATGTCTAGTGTAAAACAG